>JAWNPV010000764.1:0-12230 GCA_035078785.1 Collessia kirishimana
TTGTGGTCATTCACTTTCCCACGTTTTCGGTATGTTGCGGATTTGTGTGGTGTTGCAACAAATCGGGTGTTAACTTGTATAAGTGAGCTTGAGACCTATAAGCAGATCAAACTAACTGGCCTTACCTCATCTTAATCAATAAAAAAAAACATTTCGCTTTAGATGCGGAAATATTTTTATGAAGGTGTCAAATTACGAACAAGGCCGATTAGCTATTTTAATTTAAGGTTTTATATAAAGGTTAAAAATAAATAATTGAAGACAAATTAAACATTTTTTAAAAACAAAATTGGGTATTTATTATATCTAGGGTGAACATTGGAAAATGTATATTTTTCAAAACGTAAATACTTTTTTTTAATTGACTGCATAAACAAAGCTAAAATGTTATAGACATGACAGATATTTTTTCAATACTTTTTTAAAAAAATGCACTGAATTCATTTTTAACACTTTGCAGGTTTATTACACATATATATTTTAAGCCTAGGTGCGTGCGCCTGTCATCTATTTAGGTTTAGCTTATTAATATTTATATTTTTATTATTGTTATCTTTTTAATAAGAAGAAAATACATTATACATTTCTTGCGGTCGTTGCCCTTAAATGTATGGGACCTATATATAGCTTTTTCCTACATTACGTTAAAATGGGACCGTTTTTGCACACTGTGCTGTCCTCATGCACATTTTCGCGTCCAGATATCATTTAGGTTTGTTTTATTCTCAACAAAATCGTGGGGATAACAAAAAATATACGGCTGACCTCCCCGTATCGTAAAGGCCAAACACAATGACTGTCACGTATGCCGACAGGGCTCTCCCAGTAGCTGGAGATACATCACTCAACACAATCCATAGTTATAATGCAAGAACAACTAGATGAACTTAATACGTGGCACAAAAGAAGGAACATTGGCACCAACAATATAAAATCAGCCGCCACCACTTTTTTCTCCGACTTAGCAACTGTCCTCCGGTTAGCCCCAACAGAAGACAAATACTAGAAGCCACACCCAATGACCTAGAGATAGCTTTGAGCTGCGGAGAAGAACGGATGTAAAAAAACTAGTGCCGGGCAAAGAAAAAAGGAAAAATATATTCCAAATTACAATTTTGCTCTTGTGAGTTGGAGCTACGGTGTAATTGCCACGTTCTATATAATTTTTAATTATTGCCGCGCACATTATATTTGATTCGCAGAAAAATTCAAGACGCACTCAACTTGAAATATTGCAAAACACCGTGGTGTTCACAAAACATCCGGGTGATTTTATCAATTGCGCATTGTCTTTTTTTGTTACTTGTGGATATTTCTTCATTCGTTTTGGGTGTAAGTGCGACCGGCACCGGTTGCTCAAAAATGAATGAGTGCAAACACAAAAAACCACGGGCACCTTATATAAGCGAGACGTAATACTGCAGGCACCCATAGCATCCACGAAATTTTTAATGAGAGTGTGTCTTGCGTTGCTTAGCAGGGAGTGAGTGGCACCGGGACACAAATTTTATAGGGTGTGAGTAAGGTAGAAAATGTGACACCCTTGCAGTTCTCTGCCCTAGAGCCAGAAGGCCCGAGTTCGAAACTTGTTCAGACCCTCAGACCCTCAGACTTTTAGAGACCACATAAGGTATGCCAGCAGAAGAGCCGCTATGACGGCGGCTGGGCTGGCAAAGCTAATACCCAATACTGGAGGCCCTCGAGTGCCTGCGAGGAAGCTACTTACATTGGTGGCGGAATCGTCGTTACTATATGCAGCCGCGATTTGGAGCAGAGTAATTAGTAAGCCATCATATATGAAAGAGGCGCGAGCTGTAAGCAGGACTATGGCCCTAAGAATAATTAGAGGATTCCGAACCATTTCGGAGGATGCGGCATTGGTCCTAGCAGGGACGCCCCCAATTGATCTGGAGATCAAGGCACTATTGGAGCTGTCAGAGAAGGGGTGTGGAATGCAGGCCTACGACCGTATAATAGAGGAATGGCAGGCCAGCTGGCATACAGCAACTAAAGGAAGATGGACACATCAGCTAATACCCAGCGTGGTAGACTGGATAAATGTTTCAAATACTGATGCTGGAATGCGATTAAGCATTTAATCCTGCCTACCGAAGGTTAATAAAATATACAGTCCCCGGATGCAAAAAAGGATAGAAGAAGAAACATCGGCTTTTAGTACGTAGCTGCGGCTCTGCTAGGTGGAGCCGTAAATCGTGCATGCCCACTCAGAATAGGGGTATCTTTCGATAGATTTTTGCCAGGTTTCGCACACCGAAAAAAAAAAAAAAAACCAGGATACTGGACGACATGGTAACTGACGTCCGTTCCCGTAGCAGGGGATTTCAACGCTTGGGCGGTGAAATGGGGCAGTGCGACGACCAATGCGCGAGGAGATGCACTGTTGGATGCAATGGAATTAGCAAATGTCAGTCTACAAAACATTGAATCCACTCCAAAATTCTCGACAGACGGCAGAAACTCTATCATAGACTTTACGGGCTGCCTCAATCATCAGCATCCCACAAACAAAAAGGATCCCACATAAAGCCAAAGTCCCTTGGTGGAACCATAACTTTCAGCAGCTTAAAAAAACAAACAGCGCCTTTTCCATTCCTACAAAGTTAAAATGTCTACTCCCCTATCAAAAAGGCCAATGCAATCTTAAAAAAAGCGGTTCTTTCGGCAAAACGCAACTGCCTGGAAAGTTTCACGGCTCGTATATCCCCTCTATCTTCTCCTAGGAAAATTTGGTCTGATTTAAAACGAATTGCCGGTGTCCCCACCATGCCTATAAAATTGATTTATTCCGACTCAGGCCTTGTTACCTGCCCCCACACAATTGCCAAACAGTTCAGCACAGCCTGGTCAAATTACTCTTAAGATAGCAATTTTTCAGCCGAATATATTCAGCAAAAACTCGTCTATCAATTCAGTACCTACCAACCAAACACTCTGTCGGAGTCCGCCAAATCCCTTGATTAGAATTTTACACTATTTGAAATCGAAGCCTCAGTTGGGTCGGCCAAAGGGAAAAGCCCAGGAGCGGATCGCATATCCTACCCTAAAACACATCCCTTTGTCTCTTAAACGTAAACTTGTTGACATATTTAATCACATGCCTAACTCCGGATCCTACCCTCACACTTGGAGAATATCTATCGTTATTCCCATAATCAAACCAAACAAAGCACCCAACTTAATAGGCAGTTTCCGTCCAATTTCTCTGCTATCCTGTCTAAGTAAAACAATTGAAAAAATAATAGCAAGAAGACTGATGTGGTTCATACCCCGCCATAATTTAATCTCGCACAACCAAGTAGTAATTAAATAAAGTATCAAAGTAGTAATTCAACACTTCACGTCGAACGCTCTTTCTTCAAAAAATCATGTCTCCATCTTAGGGACTGATTTTGAAAAAGCCTTCGACCGCGTGGGGTTACATGCAGTTCTTTGTAGACTCGAGCGCTAGGGCTTTGGGCCTAGGCTTTATAATCTTATAAAGGACTTTATGACGAATCGCTTCTTCAGGGTTTGAGGTAACAACGTTACCTCAGACACTTTCCATCTGTAAAACGGCATCCCACAAGGCTCCCCACTCTCCATAGTGCTCTTTATGATTGCGTTTGAACAAATAAACAGCATTATGATCAGATATAAAGATATAAATGTATCAATTTATGCAGACGATCTTGATCTGTAGTACGAAAAAGGTGAAAGTTGCCACCACCGAGTAGGCGAAGGAAACATCTCATCAGCCCCGCACATCAAGTATCTGGGTGTCGTGTTGGACAATAGGCTTAGCTTCAAGGCTCATCTCACGGCCGCTGGAGAAGAGGCCTGCAAAGCCACTAATGCAGTCTCACGCATTATGGCCAACTCAGGACGACCGAGGGAAAAAAGCAGATTGCTGATCGCAAACGTGGGGCGTTCGATAATCATGTACGCATCACCGATGTGAGTATCTGCGCTGGAAAAGCACTCCTATGGCAGGGAGTGCAGAACAGCATACAGGAGACCGGCACTGCGCATTCCGCACGGTCTCTGACGACGCAGCTCTGGTGATAGCTGGAATGCCCCCCCTAAGACTTCTAGCGGCGGCAAGCCAAACTTAGGAGAATAACATCGAGGCGAACAGAGAGGTTCACAATAGGTAGCAGGTAGGTACCCACCGCATAATTTCAAGCATAGAGCGGTGGGCGACAAGGAATGGCATAAGTAACTTCTACATCACACAGTTACTAACTGGCCACGGGTGTTTCAAGGCCTATTTATATAGGTTCAAGCACGAGTCCGATCCGTTCTGCTCTCTCTTGGGACTCTTAAATGCCTACCTTGCCAACATAAGTTAGATGGCTATAAATTTTAATCTTAGGTCCAAATAAACAAAAAAACAAAAAAACAAAAAAAAAAACACTCAATTACCTAGGAATCACACTGGACAGAAGATAAACCTGAAAATCACACATTAAGAAAAAACAAACACAAGCCATTAGAAGACTCAAAAAATTGGAAGAAAATCAAAGCTACATACATCATCAAACTACTCATATACAAAACCATAAACGTATACAATACGTATACGTATACAAATATGTGGCACTGCTTATAAATCAAATGTACACATAAGTCAAGCATTGGAGAACAGAGCGCTTCGCACTGGCACTGATGCCATCATAGCTCACGACAACGCTACGATACACTTAAATGAGCACACGTCGGACAATGATACTACAGAACATCCAAACATCCTGGCCACAATTCCAATGAAAAACGGAAATAGCCCAAGAAGACTACGCAGGAAGACCTATTTGGATTTTCCTGATGCAGCAAGTCGACACCAACACTATGTTAACATGATACAATTCATAACATTTGTAAGGTGTACCTGGAAATCATGACGTATCAATGCACCTTTAATCTGGTTTTTAATGAAATGGTAGCCTGTGTGCTAAGCGTCGCTTATTATCAATTTGTCTAATGCTAGTTGGTTGTATTGCCTTTGTGTTGACATGTCTTAGGCTCCTCTTTATCTTTACTCTATTGAGGTGGGGCTCTTTCTTTTTATGACTTGCCCGTTGCTTGGGTGTTTTTGTTATTGATTTTAATTATTTATGTTGTTGGGTTCGAATTTCAAGCCACTATTTCTTTATAACTTTATATTTATAGTAGTAGCCCCAATCTGTCTCGTCCCAAGACGTCTTCAGAAATTTGTTTTCAAATAGAGAACCGGTTTTGGGCAGGAGTCCTCTCAATGAAAACTTTAAAGCCAATTTAATGATGCTGTGATTCCAACGTAATTCTTTATTTGAACCGATAGGTTTTAATTCCATGTCCGCTAATCCCTGAAATCTATAATTGTAACAATCTGGGCATTCTATCAAATATAATCTAGATTGAGGAAAGAAGCTTCTTTTGAAGCATCCTTTTTTATGAAACAGTCACTTTCTACACGAGGGCTTTTGCATCGCATATTTTGTAATTTTTCTCAAATTATTTAGCAAACTAATTTATTCAAAACCCATATTGGCTTTTACGGTCAACATCTGAACGTATCATTAAAAACATTTTAATTTAATATATGCATTAATATTATAAAGTATTGACTCTGCTTTTACTGTCGATAGTCCACGGTAAAAAAAATACGTGCATCATTAAAAATATTTTTATTTGTCATATCTAGAAGTGATCCCTTAAAACTACTGGATCTTTAGTGCCATAAGTTTATTCTAGATTTTTATTCCGTTCAATTATTTTATAACTTCTCCGTTAAATACTTTTTTTTATTGTTTTGTTATTGATTTGATGAATTTTTGTTGTTGTTAATTTGACAAGTGAAAAAAATTAATCTTGCCTATAGTACTTTAGAATTTCCTCGATTCATAGCTGAATTTTTTTACAAATTATTTAAAATATAATTTAAATGTGTTTATGAATTTCATTATATTCGAACTTTTATTATATTTATATTTATTGTAATAAACCGTACAGGTAAACAAATCTAATATATGCATCCAGATATTATTTAAACGAATTGACGATTTTTCAAAAACTCGAGCATACCCTGTACGTTTGCATTAACCTGTTGCTGTGATTGTTGATTGCTAAGCAGATTATTAGGCATGGTCATACCAGGAAGCAATTGTTGAGGCTGATTATTGTAACCTTAAAAAAAAAATAAAACTGATATTAAAACGACAACGCTTTTTAGTCATAAATTCAACACAAAATTTACCTTGTACAGATTGTTGTTGAGCTAAGTGTTGCAGGAACATATCTTGATGTTGTTGTGGATGTGGCGCCATTTGTCCTTGCGGAAATGAAGAAAACTGTCGAAACGAAAGTATGGCTGGATCCATTGCAGTCCAGTCACTGTTACTGTACCCTGTAATGAGAAAGTGAATTATTTTCAAATTTGTAAGATTATTTGAAGCACAATATTTATATCCTTTTTAATCTACATTTTGAAAAATCAAAATTTGACTGGGAATCAAACAAACGGAACCATTACCTGTAATTATCTAATGCAAAGCTAATACCAGAATAATAAAAATTCGTTAAGATTAAATGAACCGTATAGATTTTAAAATTTTCTTAACAACCATTGAGGTAACGTGGGGTAGGCTGTTGTTTTTGTTTTTAGTTTTTGTGCTCAAAAAAACGGTCGACTGTTATTTGCAAGCTATGGTTTTAAGGCTTCAATATTTTTTATTTTTGGTGCACAGAAGAAGGTACGAATATGCTAAAAACTAATAATAATAAATTTATAGAAGTAAGCATTATAAACAATGAATGCGCAAGCTTTCAAAATAAATACATTAAATTGAATACAATTAAGTGCCAAGCTATGTTAGTTAAATAAAAAGTTTTAACATTCTAATATCCGAAAACCATAACATAACTGTATACAAAACATATGCAAAAGTCCAACTGCACAATCTAGTAAACATCACAGTTTTAGGTTCTTCACAGTTCCAAAAAGAATTTTAATAATAGTGTCTTACTAAAACGGAGAATACTGTTACATTATAATTAATACAACTATATACGCTTATTTAGGTACTTTTCACATTTCATTTCATTTGGAGATTTGGAGGGGTGAATTAAGGTATTAAAATAAAGAGAACAAGTTTAAGTGGAATTACCCGAAAAAATAGATTGATACTTCTAAAGACTAATTATTCCGTGCAGAACATCGTTAAATCAAGCAATATATATCCTTGGTATTATATTTTAGCAATAGTATATAAAATATTAATTCCTAGACAAAGGGTGATAGAACATCAGGGGAAACTTCAGAATAAAACGATAAGAAAATAAGATCACACCGTTTTGTTGATATTCCGCAACAGAATAATTGGCAAATCTATTTTCAATTAAAAATGCTAAAATTTTATTGGATAATTAACTATTTCAATTTTATTTTCAACCATATCTATCGACTCGTGTGCACGCCAAGTGTTCAAAAAACTTTTTTCTGGCGGTCGCGATTATGTAAATGGTCTAAAGTATTTTAATAATCATTAGGTAATGAGCTATAACCATATGGTAAATTAAATTCAATATATATATTGAATAGCATTAATAAATAGTTAATAATAATAAATTAGTTATATCAATATCGCACCAATCGTTATAACCCGATGAGAGTAGGTTTAAAGATCCCTGAGGCTTGATAATAACCTAAGAATAAGGCTTATTTCCCCCCGATGCGGGGAAGTAAAAGATAATACACAGTTGTTGTGTTTAAAATACACTCGTGGAAACTTGTAAATTAATTTAAAAAAATATTTACATATGCTCTCATGTATGTATATGATTAAATGGTTCAATAAAGCAAAATTTAATGAAAAGTTTTCATTGAAAACACATAGATCATGACAGATATATAACATAGTGCTACAAATAATTGATTTATATATTATATTACTTACCTTTATTGTGCGCAGCTGTAATTTGATGCTGCAGATGACTATCACCTATAGCCTGTCCTTGGTGCTGATGTAATGTCAAGTGTGGATTCCAGTTAGTGTTGGCTGCTAACTGCACTTGGTGTTGTGAGCCCATTGACGTACCACTAGTACTAACAGCGCTTCCTGATATGAAAGGCATAGTTTTACTTGATTGTATTCTAGAGTTAGCATTTAAGCCTAGCACGTTCATATGATTAAAGCCGGGTGGAGGCATTCGAGTGCGCTGCATATTATCAAGAAGTTGTTGATGGGAAACTTGTGAAGGTTGGTGCTGTAATTGTAACCCACTACTTTCAGTATTACTGTTTTGTTGTTGCACTACTTCGTTTTCCATTAGCTCCGCTAAGCCCTTTTGTGTTTCAATAAAAGGATCGAATCCTGAAATAGAAAATTTTTAAGTTTTCCATATAGTCACACACATTATAAGTCTTACCTAAGTCATCGTCGATTAACGAATTTTGTGAAAAGCGATTTGGTTGAGAATGTGGATTTTGCGTGTGGATCTGCGACTGTAATAAAAACATATAAAATTGCATTTTCAATTGAAAAAAGCTTAGTAAAACTTACCATGTTTTCGAAGATGCCTATTAATCTTTGTTTTTGCGTTTGTGATTGAGGTGTTGAAACGCCTGAAATAATAAAACCAGCGAGTCAGTATACATGCATTACACTACATGTAATACATGTAATATATATATTTGTAATTTAAGCATTAGCATAACCTAAGTGCATATAAAAAAATATCAATAATCTAAGTAACAGATCTGAGGCATTGACGCCTGAAAGCTTTGTATTCGCAATATAAAAAAGTTTAAGTAATATATACATATACTATTATATATATATTTTAATTTTTTAAGGGTACAAAATTATTATATTATATATATATTATATCGTATTACAGTAATCTTATTGAAATTGACGATTAAGTGACAGTTCAACGGGGTACACAAAAATAAACTTTGTTGCTCAGTGACGTTCGACTGCTAATAGCTACCGGTTATGAGTGTGTGTAATAAAGAAAGGAATGAAATAATTAGATAGCAAAGGCTTAAGTGAAATGAAATTAAATGCTTTTTTTTCATAAACATTGAGCCAAATTTATTCTAGGAAAAATTCCGTATAGACTCACATTTTAATGAAATTGAATTACTTCTATATTATAAAGATCTCATTAAAATTCAAGTACAATAAACCTAAAACATTATAGAAGGGTAGTGTCCCCTGTATATATGAACGTATTTTTAATTAATTTTTATCTACCTACATATTCATATAAATAAAAATTTATGCCACATACCGTCAACAAGTATGGGATTAAATCGAGCATTTTCCACAACTGCTGGCATTCGATGTGGATCTGTTGTTATATTACTTCCATTGGTTTGAGGCGGAAGTCCATTAGCATACTGATGATGTAGCTGCTGTTGGCTTTTATGAAAGTCGAAAAACTTGGACATATTTCCACCAAATATATTGCTGTTAGTCGTAGCAGTATCGCCAGGATGCAGGAGGAGTTGCTGTTGATAAAGGAGGGCCTGTGCTTGTACTCTATTTAAGTCAATTGGATTATTGCCACGGATATGATTTGGAAACTCTGTAACAAACATATTAAATTATACATATCTATAATTTATATTAACAAAACATTTTAAAATCGCGTTTATAATATTGCAAATAATTTCTCTCCTTTTGTTTACAGAAACAAAACATACAATACTGTGCAAATATATTTAACATAAGAGAGATTACCTAATATTAATTTTTGTTTAAGGTACAACTTTTAATTGTATGGGAAAATTTACAGGACTAAGCCCGCACTTGAGTCATTTGACGAAATCTATCCTCTCTTAAAGCGTATATCTTTAATCTCTGTCAATACTAGTTCACTAAGTTTCCGCAAAAAAATGTAACAATGTAAAAGAGAAAAAAAACTGTAGTTAATGTTGAGAAGGAAAAAAGAGGTATAGACATAAAACTTTGTCAGTATCTACGCGAACTTCTAAAAGCCTAAATAAGTTTAAGCAAAAATTTATATTCCTGTTTTGCTTAGTTAATGATAAAATTTCATATTTCAGCTAATTTCCATATTTAAGCAAATAAATCTAACCATTTGTGGTACCATTTATTTGGGATACTCCAATATTATTTAACAGGCCGTTTCTTTTTTGCATTTCATGCATTCGAAGGAAGTCTTCCTGTTGCTGGAGGACTTGATGGTGATGATGTTGCTGTTGTAAATGTTGTTGGTGCATAAACTGTTCTTCTACTTGTCTGTTGTTACGCAGTACTACATTTTTAAAAGCTTCCTCCCATTCTGAAATGTAAAGATTTTAGTAAATTGAAAATTATTATACAAATGTATTAAATTAATGTGCAGTTTTTAAGAACATAAAAAAAATTTTAATTAATATATATATACATGCCTAATCAAATCAAAGCAACGATAATACATATTTGACATACATATTGAAGTATTATCATGTCTACGTTTTAGGAAATAGTTTTTTCCAACCTGTGACTGTATGAAAATGCCCTACTTGTGGTAAAGGACTGTTGCCTGATACAATTTTAAATGGCGTGCGTCAAATTTTTCTTATTGTTTTTCAATTTTCTTGAAGGTCTTTTATTTTTTAATATTGGCAACATCAGTTTAAATTTGCGTTTTTTTTTTTTTTTGTTTTAACCGATATCTCTATATTATTATCTGTATTAGATAGTACATGGTTGAAGCGTTCTGACAATACAAATCTAAGCAAATTACTTTCAGCAAAATCCATAAAAAACACTTCCAAAGTTGAACATGTTATATATTTTTTACCAGCTTTGAATAGTTTTCCTTCTTAAACAATCAGTCTTGCTTTGATTTCTACGCTGTTTATAATAATTTTATAATGCACATCATAGATATTACCATTAAGTAAAATTTATTTAATATGGTGAAAAAATAATTATATTTACCATTTGTATTTGAAGTCTTCTGATATCCGTCAATGCCTGTAGAGTTAATTAATAATTCCAAACGGCGGAATTCATGTATAATTAAACACGCCCAAAATGAAAAAAAAATACTTGTAATAAAATTAACTCACTAAAATATAACTTCGGCGCGCCAAAGTTTGTTACTTCCAAAACTTATACAAAACAATTACCACAGCTTACTACTGACTAGAATTGCAGAGTTTGCAAAAGTTATTTGGCGGCCATATTTCTTTTTTAATGAAATAGAGTGACCCTATATTCAAGGTCTGTCGATCTAAAATTTGTCTATTAACCTATTCCAAAAATAAAAATAAATACTCCTATGTTTTTAAGTTTTATTAGAAGCAATATTAGACCCTAAGCATAATAATAAAATTTTGGATAAATGATTATAATTTTTTCGTCAGACAATTTTTTGTTGACAAATTATAAAAACTTGACCACAAAACGCAAAGCACATTGAAGCAATAAAGAGATGTGTGTGTATTATTAAGTGGATATATTAAAGGTATAGCACTTCGATGTTTTAATTATGCTGATCAGTTCTACTTTTTTTGTCTCTAATATCTCTGAAATTAATTTCATCTACATTGCTATCTGCTCATATTCATCCCCTGCATGGCATCAGATTAGTTTAAATTTTCAATTTATCAAAAGATACCAAAAATAGTATAGTCATTATATATTCTATATGTAGATATCCTCAGCATCCAAGGGCAAAATTTGAGGTTGTAAACAAGTTCTCAAATTAACGTACCATTTAATAAATCAGGTAAATGAGAAGAAACAACACTGTTAATTTGGGATTGTCGCATTTCGGCCTCTAGCTTGTTCTTTAAAAGTAAGGATTGCTGGAATGCAGCAGGTGATGATGAGAAAAAGCTACTGTTCTCATCAAACAGGGCCAATTTGGAAAGTGTATCTAAAAATATTTCTTTAAATTTATGTTGTTTATTTGTATTATAGTTTTAATTTACTTACCAGTTACTTCCTTTGAATTGTCGCGTACTGGATTTAATTGTTCCACTTCGCTGCCTGGAATACTTGTAATATCCTCGTTTTTGATAGTATCTTTGACAGATGTCGGTAATCTTTCCGGAGAGATTAGGAATCCACTTGAAACGGACGTATTTTCTTCAACTGAAGAAGTCTTATAATTAGAAGCATTTCTATTTTTCTTAACAACTTTAGAACCTTTTTCACTTGCGCTACTCTCAGAAATGGGATCATCACTATTCTCGCTGCTTAAACTGATGGACCGTTGGATTTTTGGTCCTT
>JAWNPV010000767.1:0-14795 GCA_035078785.1 Collessia kirishimana
GTGTGAGAGTTGGAAGAGCTTAGCAAACGCTAAGCCAGCAAGCTAGCACCGCAAGCTGTGTCTGTGATTTATTAGTAACAATAATAGAATTAAACAATTTAAATTAAGTTGTAGCCAAAAACCATAAACAGTCTGCCAACCGGACATGTTGGGGGAAGTTAAGAACAGCAGGGGAGCTGGTGGGGCTGGTGGGGCTGTCATATTCTCCCCGCAAACACTTCACGGCCACAACAACACACACACACAGCAAGCGGTTGGTTATACCCTTTCAGTTCAGGGCATAGTTGAGTGGGGAAGTCGATCTGATTATCGTCACTCACTTTACTTGCCTACAAGCAAAGAGGTAAAGTGGAAGCACATAGCCAGCTGGCAGTTGCTTAGCCATGTCGATCAAGTTTGGCTGTCTTTTATGTAGCCAAAGCTGCGCTGTAGGGCATTTCCTGTTCGTTGTGACTGCGGTTACTTTTTAAACTTGCGGTTAATTTCATTTTAGGTGCGCTTGACCAGCAGGTGGTGGCCAGGACTGGCGTCCACTATCCTGGTTAGAATGAGGAAAGCAGCTAAAGTTATTCCCTTAACGCTGCAGGGGGAATTACAAATGCTTGCTCTGCATAAATGTGCCAGCAGTTCTTCCTCTCTCTCTCTCTCTCTCTCTCTCTCTCTCTCTCTCTGTAGGTGTGTATAATAGCTATTATTATTGTTGTTGGCCCAGCTGCCCCCCTTTGCTTTATATAGATGGGAATTTCCGCTCAAAACGCTGAATGAAAGTTTTAAGCACGCAACCTGGACGGCAACAGCTACGGCAACAGCAACAGAGCAGAGCATTGCATACTTTTGAGTGCTGCACATTATTCATTCTCTTGTATTTTGGTTACGGTGAAGCTAATTTATTAAATTATATTAAAAATGTTGTTTTTAAATGTTTGTTTCTGTGTAATTAAATTGAATTTGCATAATCTATTTAGACAACAATGTAAACAATAATTAGAACGTGGCATTGTGATGATTTTATTGTTGCCCAGTGGCAACAACCCAGTGTATTTGGTCAGCAATTCAATTAGAGGTGTCAACATGCTTTCAAGCCTTCAAGCTGTGTTATGTCTCCTTGATGATGGAATGCATATACCCTGCCCCTTTCTGGTAGAGGGTACAACCGCATCGTCAGCTCTCAATCAATCGTTGGTGGAGCAGCAAAATGCATTGCCTACTTGTGGGCACTGGAAACAAATAAACACGACAGCGAGGAGAAGAATGTGTTGCATATGAAAAGGCGCAATACAATGGCGCAACAGCAACAACAACAATTGCAATTGCAACAGCCCGGTATTGTTAAATGAACACTGGAGTGTTGCAGTTGCTTGCAGCAGCAGCAGCAGCTATCGAACGCTGTTGGCAACCCCGTTTGGCCCCGGCAGCTGCATTTCCGCTTAATGTTCGGCGATAATAAAACACAAACACAGCAGCCGGCTGCTGCTGCTGCTGCTGGGGCCAACGATAATGAAACTTTTTTCCTTTCCTTTACATTGCATTTTGCTGTTTTATTTCATCGTTTGCCATTCACCATTCGGACAATGGACAATGGTCAGACACACACACACACACATGCATTGATTTATGTTTTTTAATTTAAAATTTCCGCATCACTTAACCGTTAAAAATAATAATAACAATAACAGAGCAGCAACAGCAGCAACAGCAGCAACAGCAGCAACAGCAACAGCAACAACGCGGCCAACGAGATTTAAATATTGTGAGAGAAAAGAGGAGAAAAAAAAAAGAAAAACAGAAATCAGAGAGAGTAATGTAGGGCGAAAAAAACTCTTAACACGTTTTAATTTCCGCATTACACAGTCGACGCCCGCATATGGCCTCTCCTTTGCCCTTTAACCCCCCCCTTGACACACACACACTTGTGCGTATATTCATACTGACGTTTTGCGTTTGCGTTTTTTTGTTGTATTTTTGCAGATTGGGCGGCCACCAACAACAGATGCCACAAAGTATGTCAACTGGCAGCAACACAATCGGCCATGGCGGCATCGATCGCGGCGGCGTCCCCGTTGGCATGGCAATGGGCGCTGGCACGATGCCTGGCGGCGTTGGCCAGGTAGGTGTCGGTGTCGGCTCCGGTCAGGTGGGTGTTGGCGGTCCAAATGTCAACGTTGGACCACCGGGCAGCGCCAATTGCCAGATAAGCGGCTCACAGCCACTGGTTATGCCTGGATTCCCATTGCGTAATTCCCATTCAGCGCATGCACCGCACTATTCGCCATATTCGCCATCCAGGTAAGTAAAAATCCATCCAACACACACACAGCTCAGCTCTGTTGAGCAGCTCAACAGCAGAACATAACCGAATCCATATGGCCAACAGCCAACAGCCAACAGCCATCAGCCATATCGAATGTCTCTCTGTGTGGTAGCAGCCAGATGGGGAAGGCGGTCAGCTGTTGTTGGACTGATTGAATGAATGAACCGTTCGGTTGACCCTGCTGCCCAGCGAGTCAAATGTGTCCTTTGTTGCCTTGTGTGGCTTTCAGTTGACTGTGCTATTGGTGATGCAACAGCAACAGCAACGGGTAGCTAATGGTGCTCACTGGAACGACAACTTGCTACATGGATCCATGGATCCATGTCATACGCTGTTGATGCTACACCACCAACCCATTGCCAATTGCCTTTAATCTAGGACGAAGCTGTTGTCTTACAGCCTCAACTGTGGTGCGTTGTGGTAGGCGCCCAGCATTGTCCTGTGTCAGGCTGTCGAGTAGTCGCCCCCTTAGCTTTCAATTCGAATTCGAAATCGAAATCGAAGGCGATAAAGTGTGCTCAGTGCTCAGTGACTGCCAAACTCCTTCCGAAAACACTCAGTGTAAGTCAAAATAGATCGTGTTCGGTATTTCGGTACAAAATCTGGAAATTCTATTCAAATTCCTTCGACGATTCGATCTGGTTTTCGTTGTCCTTTTTCGTTGTTTTTGGTTCCCCTTTCGATTGTGTTTTTGCCCCGTTTTCTTTTTTTTTTTCTCTGTCTGTTTTGTTAGCCATGAATCGCATTATCTGCTGCGCCGTTGGCCTGGTTGGCTCCCTCATAGCCGGCTATAAGCTCTACAAGCTTTATAAGCTGGCCAAGTATCTGCTGCAGGATGCCCGCCGGCGCGGCGTCTCCCTGCCGGATCTGGTGCGCCATGAGCAGCAGGCCAACACCATTCACAACAACCCCGAAGAGCGGGCTGCCCTGGAGCGATATTTCATGCATCAGGTGGAGATGGCCGAGCTGCATCTCAACCAGGACGAGGTGCATGTGGGCGTCGTCCATCTGGCCTATGCGGCCCTCGTGTGCGATGAGCCAACGCGATTCCTACGCCTGATGCGGCGCTGGCTGCCGCCGCCCATCTGCGAGATGCTGCAGAACAAAATCTATCAGATTGTCGATCACGGCGTCTATGAGCTGCAGTTCATTGAGGAAATGCGCTTCGAGCAGCGCACGGCGCCCGATGAGAGCTGGATGGATGACAATGAATTGCTGGAGATGTATCGTGACTATGAGGACAAGGGTGGCTACACCCTGTAGGATGACGGAAGAACCCTTAACCCCTGATCAACACGCGCCCAGAGACTCACACACACACACAGACCACAACGATGATGCCCTAGCAAGCAGCAATGGTTGCCATTTTAAAATGCCTTCTTATAATTTTTATGTGCTCAGTTGTAACTTATGTTTTTGGCCAATATAACTACCAGGACTGGAAGGAAGCTCCCAACCCACCTCCCCCTCCCCCTTCGCCCAATGGTTTGCTTTAGCAGGGGATAGTACCGCTCTACCCATCAGCTGACGCCTTCCTTCACTCTCCTATGGCTGTCTAGCTGGACCAGAGTGTTTCACTTGCCACAGGCTAAATGGCAACCCAACTCATGGCTGTGGACACCAACACACACACAGGAGGGCAACCGACACACATGGGCACCTCCAGGAGCTGTCAACGGGGCGGTTCTGTCCTTTCCAGTGTCAACACTGTTCGTTGGTTTTTCTCTCTCTCTCGTCTCGTCGTTTTGTCCTTTTTCTAGTGCAGAGTTAAGTTGGCAACTTTTACGCAATTAGAGGAGACCAAGGCAAGAAAGACTTGTCAGCTGGCTGCGGTGGCTTTTTCCACGTATGATTAACACCCACTGGTGGGTGGGTAGATGGAGGCAGGACTGACGCTGGGCGCTGTGCATCATTTGCCAGGGAGATGCTCGCCTGCCTGCCTGCCTTGTGGGGACGTTTTTATTAAAAAAGTTGCCAACTGTTGCCAGTTTGACAAACTCATTGGCATGATGCGTCGTGACATGCGTTGGCTATATACCCTGGATTCCCTCCCTCTCTCTCTCTTTCTATATATATATATAAATATATATGTGTGTGTGTGTGTGTGAGTCAGTGTAGTTGGTTGCTTGGGCTTTTGTGGTCCCTGTGATATGTCAAGCAGTTAAAGCCACAGGATGAGACGAAACTAGCTTCGGCCTCAGCTTTATCTTGCGGTTGTCTCTACCTATGTGTGTGTGTGTGTGTGTGTGTGTGTGTGGGTGTCCTGTTTGTCAAGCTGTTAATTACAAATGCATTGCTCCGTTCGTTTAACATGTAACTCTCACTCTCTCTCTTCTCTCTCAACTGTCATTGCAGGTTTCACATAGATAAACGCTGTCAGCACCGATGTTCCTGGAAATGCTTGAGCATCGCCTTAATATTCGTATCCGTCGTCCTAACCGCCATGTTGGCATACTTTGCAGGTAAGAAGAAACAATTTATCCCCGTTGGCCCTCGGGGGGGGGTCTTTGAAAATCTCTGAAAATCTCTGAGGAAGGAGGGAGGTTGAAGGAAAATTCCTTTGCTGCCTTTGCTATGGTCTGTCCATGGCCATGTCCACGTCCCGTCTAAGGCCAAACAAGGGTTTAATGAAAAATACACATACATTGGCAAATATGGCGCCTTAACTATATACAACACACACACGCACACACACAGACACAGCCACACACACGGAGACACTCATACGCTTGCATCCTGTATGTATAACAAGGCAAATACATCAAAATGTTTGCTTTACATTAGCGTTAAATGGTGTTACACACACTCACACACACACTGGCACACTCTCACACACACACACACACACAGGCAAACACTCACTGGCAAAGAAACTTTGCCTGGCGCTAAAGCAAACACAACGCAGCAGCAACAGCAGCAGCAACAGCAGCTGACGTAGAACTTTGTCTACATTTTGCCCCTCCTTAGGACCACTTCCCCTCTCCTCCCTTCACCACCTTCCTCTCTCTCCCCATCCCTTAAATGCTTTGTAATGTTAATAGATACACAAGTGTGTGGCAGGCAATTAGAAACCGCACAAACGGCTGCTGCTGCCTCCCTCCACTAACTTTTCAGTTTCTGCCACCTTCCGTCCGTCCATCCATCCATCCATTCATCCGACCAAGACAAGAAACCGCCAAAATTAACACAGTTGACAGCTTGAGTGATGCCATTCACTGCTGCCATTTGCCAGTGTCCAATGGAAATCATTGCCAATCGCCTTGAAAGGACAATGATTTCTTCACGTGAATCATAAATCGCTACACAGTGTGTGTGTGTGTGTGTGTGTGTGTGTGTGAGAGAGAGCTCTGGTTACCAGCATACTTTTCCCTCCGAAATGCTGTTTTTCCTGCCCAAACTACTTGCCTTTCACTTGGCTAAGCAATTTGCTGTCCGTCGCTCATTAGCCGACAATGGCAAATTAACGAAATTTGAGTCAAGCAGGGGGTGGAGGGGGGCAGGAGAGGAAAAAACCACCAACACACCCATACAATGGCAATGGCCGTGTGGCATGGCAACGTCAGATTGCCAACAGTCAACGCCTAACGAAAAGGCCAAGCACACAAAAGTATGCTTTAAAAAATTTAATGCAAAAACTTTTCACTGCCCCAAAGTACCTAAACGTTCCAAAGGGGGCTGCCTGCCTCACTGGCTGATTGTCGTTGTTTTTGTTGTTTACAACTTGATAATTAAACACGTTTCGTGTTGTTGCATTGCCGTTGCTGCTGCCGTTGCTGATGCTGCCACCTTCTAAATTATATTTACAGGTCAATTAAATTTTCTTTTTTGCTGGTTGTTTTGCTGGTTGTTTTGCTGTCTTTTTGCCGGGCAACCTTTTGGCAAACAACATGGCCGAGTCAAGTCAGTTGCCATTTGCCTGTCTATCTGCCTGCCTGTCTGTCTGTCTGTCTCTGCCTGTGTATGCCTGTGTGTGTGTCTGTCTGTCTTGGTCTGTTTGCTGTCTCGTTCTGTCTGTAAATGAAATAAGTTACTCGGCTGGTCGCTGACTGTTCTGTGCACCGTTTGGGCAAAACTTTCCACATTAAAATATGTAAATTTTAATTTGAAACAAAAGGGTTGACGTGGCAGCGGGCGGCGTCTCTGTTGGCAGCAATGGTGACGACAACGA
Organism: Collessia kirishimana; assembly: GCA_035078785.1. Classification (NCBI taxonomy): domain Eukaryota; kingdom Metazoa; phylum Arthropoda; class Insecta; order Diptera; family Drosophilidae; genus Collessia; species Collessia kirishimana. The sequence continues at coordinate 6,480 of JAWNPV010000767.1, forward strand.
CAGCAGGTTTAGCCTGACATAGTCTGTCACCTGCCCACCCACGCACCCATCATCCACACAGACAGACACTTGCTTTTCTGTCTGATTCGGTTTGGTTTCATCTCTCACCGTCGAAGGAAAAACAACAATTTTAATGAAAATATTAGAAGCGTAACTATTTACGCTTGGCAGTCACCTTGCAGTCACTGAAAGGTGATTTGGAAGACCGAAGCTGACAGATGAGTGGAAACTGACAGGGGAATTAACAGACAGGAAAAGTCTTGGGAACTTCCGGGACTTCACGGGGACTCCCGGGGCTCTACGGGGACTCCCGGGGGCTCCACGAGGACTCCCGGGTCTTCATGGGGACTCTCGGGGCTCCATGGAGACTCTAAGGCACTTCCAGGGACTCATGGGAGTCCTCGTAGAGCCCCGGTAGTTTCTGTGGAGCCCCGGTAATTCCCGTGGAGCCCCCAGCTAATCAAGGGCTTCCATAAGGTTGCCTGCGCGCTGATTGGTCATGATGTTGTTGAAATTTGTTTGTTTGTTGATTAAATAGGCAACCGGAACAGCGGGGGACCATGTGTCAGGCAATTCATCTCTGCTGGCTGCTGTGTTGCCGTATTGGAGGAGTCTTCACTTGGCCAACAAATATTTTCACTCAACGTAACTCACTTTTGTCCTTCCCACCCCGTTCCCAGGTCCTTTGCTGTGTAGTTTTTCCCTCAGCGTGTGTGTGTGTGTGTGTGTGTGTGTGTGTGTGCAGCTGAGAGTTTGTCTCTGTCTTACGGAGCGTGCTGCGTTTAATTTATTATCTACGATTTTAGCATCAACGGAGGCAGGAGGAGCAGAGCCGGCAGCAGCAGCTGCTTCAGCTTCCACAGTTGGTGGCACTGATTTACAACAAAAACAACAGCAAACGAAATTTAGCTAAAAGCTGCGGCTTGTCGTGGGGGTTTTTCTGTTAGCTTTTTTGGGGTTTTGCCCCCTGCCAACCACCTCCAAGCTACCTCTAGGTCTCCCCTCTCTAACCAGCTGCTGTTGCTGCTGCTGCTGCTCCTTGTGCCTCTCGTCGCTGCCCTCTGTCTCTGTTGTACTGGCGGCAGCAATGCCAAAACCAAGTTTCAAGTGAACGAAAACAAATTTACAACAAACCACAGAGAAAAATGTATGTGTGTGTGTGGCACTTGGCTGCCTTAACCCACACCCCGTTGTGCCCACCAAATGAATTTAAGTTGAAAAGTTGTGAACATTTTGTGGCAGTCAACGCTGCTGCTGCTGCTGCTGCTGCTGCTGCTGCTAGTAGTGGATAGACGATGAGATTGGTACTTTAGACCGATGGCAGGATGAACAGGACGAGCGGCGAGGGAACGAGGAGGGGGCCCTGCTGGTGGTTAGTAGACAGGAAGCCAAGGAGCAAATCCTTGGCTGCGTTCTGAATGTCACTGATTTAATTGTTTGCCAACACACGCTTGAAATTTATCTTTTAAAAATAATGTATTAATTTCTCCTCCCCTCCAGCCACCCCTCCAGCCACCCCTCCAGCCTCCACCCGGCTCTCCTTCCTCTACATACGACTCAGTGTTAGCTTGCCACATGGCTGTGTCGGAGCATTATCCCTACACACACAGCCACACACACAGCAGCAGCACACACAGTTGTAGCCACAAAAGATGTGTGTGCAGCCCATAAACTCATTTGTGTAAAAAGCTTTTCTGTGTGTTTTGCCTGCCGTTACCCAATGCGGTAAATGAATTTACGCTTCGCCGCTGTGTTGCCAGAGCCAGAGCAGCAGTTTATATATATAAAGATGTGTGTCTGTCTCTGTGGCAGTGTGGCAGTGTGTGTGTGTGTGTGTGTGTTTGCCTTTGGTTGAATAGTTTTTAAACCAAAGGGGGTGGCTGGCTGCCAAGAGGAGCCGTTAAGACAGTCATAGGATAGCAGCAGGAGCAGCAGGAGCAGCAGGAGCAGCATCATCATCAGCCGCAGGTGGACTGGAATTCAGCTTTTAAGCGCCATGCGGCATTCAACTTTTAATAGTGGCTAATATTTTCAGTCTTCCCCCTCTCCCTCTTCCTCACACTGTGCTGTGTGTGTGTGTGTGTGTGTGTGTGTGTGTGTTGGTTGCTTGCTGCCTAACGATGTGCTCTGCTCTGCTGTGCTTCGCCTGTTTGCACAATAATTTTCTATTAATTAAGCGCAAGAGGGTTTAATAAAATTAGCAAACACTTGCGGGCGGGCTAGGATCTACCTCACCTCCTCTCTCCCTCTCTCTCACTCTATTTTTGAGCCTGTATAGGTGTGTGTGTGTGTGTATGGGAGACATTTAAAAACACATACAGATACAGACGCACACTGGCCCCGCAATGAGCCATTGTCAGTTAATTAACAAAGACTCACACACACCCTGACACACACACACACAGCCATAATGAGTCCTTGTTTGTTTGCCTTTGCTTGGCTGGCCTGATGGTCTGATGGCCTGGTGGCCTCCTCCTCCTGTGCTGCTCTTTAATTTGATTTGCATTTTAAGAGGGTTTTTCGCTTGTTTCCTTACATTTTTTCTCTCTCTGCTTTTCCTTTCGTTTTTTGGTTGGTTACACATGGCAGGCAGTTTAAAACAATCCACTGACTGACTGCCTGCTGGCTGCCTTAAAAAGGCTTTGAATTGTTCGAGCATTTGAAAAAGTGTTGCCTACATTTGAGCGCCATCCATTCATACTCTTGACTGTTGTTCTGCCCTGTGCCAGGCGGGGGCGGCCAGCCTGTGGGCAATACAAATTTAATTCTCCTGCTGCCTGATAATTTCCCTACAACAATGGAAACAAAAAAAAAATCTGTGATAAATACGAGATCGTGGGGCGGGGGGGTCATCAACAGCGATAATCGACTACGTGCGTGTGTGTGGTGTATGGTGTGATGTATGCATTTGTCATATCTGTGCCGATAATCGACCACAATGTCAACAGCAGCAACAGCAGCAACAACGTTGCACAACCGCAGTAGCAACAGTAGCAGCATCAGCAGCTAGCGGACCCATAAAGTTATACAAATGTTTGCCCAACGATTTACCCAATGTGCCACTTTCTATCACAACAAAAGCAACAAAACGTTTTTGCAGCTGCCGTTGCCATTTGCTGTTGCTGCAACATACAACAGTCGGTGCGACAAGCGTAAAGATGCATGCAGACTTGTCTGTCCATCTCCCTCTCTCTCTCTCTCTCTCTGGGTGTGCGTGGTAGGTGTTGGTTGTTGGTTGTTGCTATGTTGTGAGATAAGGGAAACGAGACAAAACCGACAGGCGACAGACAGACAGACAGACAGGCAGGCAGACAGACAGACAATTTAACATGTTTGACTGGCAGCTGTTGGGGCCTTTTCGGTCAGGATGCGCATTGCAGTAGTTATCGGAAATAGGTTAATCGATTTTTAAGCGGATAACTATCGGAAACTCATTCGATATGCACTGTTTCACATGGCCCCGGTAGCTGTCTGTCTGTCTGCCTGTCTGTCTCTCTGTCTGTCTGTGTGCGTGTGTGGATGGCCGACTTGTTCCACATTACACATTACAAGTGCAGCAGGCCAAATGCGTACGTGCAAGGCCCGTTCTCGTTCTCCTCTGCAGCTCTTGGTCGCACCCACCACATCTGGACATCTGTGTGTGTGTGTGTGTGTGTTCAACTGTGTATGGTGGTTGGATGCACTGCTGGCCACTGGGCCACCCTTCTACCCCCTCTTGAGATAACTGCGGCTACTGCTGCTGCTGCTGCTGCTGCCGTTGTTGCTAGTTTGCTGCCTGATGAGTGTAGCCACACTAGCCAGGCAGGATCTAACCAACCTTATGGCTCTGTACGGCACTCTGCTTCTTATCGACGTTGTCATTTATAGCAACAGCAACAGCAATGGCAATGGCAGCAGAAGCTGCAGCATCAACAGCATCTGGCCTCTTTGTTTATGCGATTTTATTTTCATTTCACTGTGCGTTGCGGTTAGCTGAAAGGAAATTTAATTTCTTGTTGCATACTTCAAGGCTCTGCTCTACTCTACTCTACTGTGCTGTGCTGTGCAGCTGAATGCATTACGGATTGATTTAAAGCCTCTTTGTCCATCTCAATTGCCATCCAATCAATTGTAAGTTGATTTCCATATCCGTTCATCAGGGCACTGGAAATCATCATAACCAAAGCGGCGCCAGAAGACACATTTTTAAAGCAAAGAATAAAGAAAGTCAAAGGGCTGTCAAGGGGAGAAACATTTATTGCACAATCCTTTCACTCACACACACACACACAGGGACAATTGTTGTACAACAAACATCTTGTGCTTTGCGGTTTCCTTTGGCTGCCTTTTTTTTTTTTGCTCTCGATTTTTTCTCTCTCGTTTTTTTTTTTTGTTTGTCGCCCCACAAACAAATTATGCAAAACACTCGGAAATTGAACATGTGTACATGTCTGCGTGTGTATGTGTGTGTATGTGTGTGTGCCTGTGTGTGTATTTTACATTCGTTTGCGTAATATTGTATATCGTGTTGTCGTATAAAAAGGCCAATCAGCCGGAAACTCAAGCGTCACGCACAACCGCAACAAAGAAAGTCAATTAGCAGCAATGCTCTGCTCTGCTCTGCCCTCCCCCCCCAAGAGAGGAAGAAAGAGTGCGAGAGGGCGAGAGAGAGAGTTGGAGAAACCACTTTGGAAAATAACAAACAAATTTCAATTAATACCGAAGCCAAGGCAAGTCAAATAGAAATAGAAATGCTCAATTACTTGGCACAGAATTTGCCACAAATAATTGAACAACATTTACAGCAGCAGCAGCAGCAACTACAACAGCAGCAGCAGCAACAGCCACAACAGCAGCAGCAACAGAGATAGCTAGAGAGTTGAGGTCCAAGAGTTGAGTAAGAAGGCCAGAGAAAAAAGGATTTTTTGGGTAAAATTGCTTGGCTTTTGGGTTGCAATTTTCTGGGGTTTTTTTTTTTGTTGTTTTGTCTTGACAGCATTTCTTGGCCACAAGACCAGCTTGAGACCGTATTTTTCTGTAGGATATTAAAAGACATTTCAATTTAAATTACACACAACACACAATGACGATTGAAAGGACATTTGCCAATGCTGCAAGCAGCCAGGCAGCCAGGCAGCCACACAGCCAGGCAGCCAACCAGGCAGGCTTGTCCACTCCTGCCAGGGCCAGTGGCAGTGGTGTAGAGGCTTGGCCAGGGCCAAAAGGTGTGCGCTTGTCGTTTAAATAAATTATTTTCTTCAAGGAAGTGCAATTAAGAAAATGCTTCATAAATTTTAGCTGTAACTTTGTCCTGCTTGCTGGTTGCCATTGTTGCTGGCTGCCTGCCTGGTGGCTGCCTGCCTGGTGGCTGCTGGTGGCTGCTGGCGCTGAAGGACAATGACAACGAGGCACCCTTTTGGCCAGAGTCCACAATTTGTGCACGTGGCCTGGCTACAAACTCTTTGCCACTTGCTGCCTTGTCGCTCTCTGGCCAGAGACCAATTAGAGCTGCCACTGCGTGTGTCTCATTAGCTGCAAAAGTTAAGCTTTTCTTCGCCCACCCCCTCCCCCTCGCCCCCTCTTTATGGGCCAGAGCAATAGTTTCAAGTCTTTAAACATTTGCAGCTGACAAGTTGAAATTTGATTTGCTGTTGTTGCTGTTGCCTCTACAACTTGACTAAGAATTGTTGGGCCAACAAAAAAAGAAACCGGAAAAATGAATCAAACATATCCGCTGAAGAAGCACTCACACACACACCCCCACCCACACACTCGCACACTTGCCATTCATTCAATAAGAGAGAGGAGTGGCCCAAGCATAGACCTTACAGTGGTCTCAGTAACTCAGTTAATTGGAATTCTAAAGAAGGAAACCCAACTAGGTTAGGCAAAGTTGGTTGAACAGCTGTTGCCAGTCTCACAGACTGCTTACGGCTGGCTGCTTGCCTCCACCTTACATCAGGCTGAAGCCAAGTGATCTGTGAAGGATTTAATTTCCGCTTGGCACAGTCTGATGAAGCGTTTTCTATCGAAATTAGGTTTTTATAACGATTTATTTCGTTGCTATTTATAGATTTTAATTACATGGGTGGGCACAGTGACCATTGTGTTGGGCTTTGCTGGGTAGCTTAGTACAGTTGCTTCTCACCACTGTGTAGGGAAGGAGGACGAAGCTGGATATTTTGTATTATAAATAAACACACAGACAGCAAATTGAGTCGTTGGCTGTTGTCTGTTGTGTGTTGTCCGCACGGCACGGTTCATACTAATGATGCGCTGTTCCAACTGCCACCTGCCACCTGCTATCTGCTCACCTAGCAACCCATGTGGACACCAGTGAGTGGACACTGGAGTGTATAAAAATTTATCGACTTTTGTTACAAACCAAATAACCATTAGCGCCTGCGATAGGGTTGTTGTCCATCGTCTCTGGTTAGGTTAAGTGACTGAGGGTGGCCTGCTGGCCACCGCACACGAATTGTAATCAAATTTAATTGCTGAAGAGCACAGTTCTCCAGAGCCAGGGCAGCTCCTTGAGCAATAAGTGTTGGCTGCCCAACCTCAAAACCTTTTTCTATATCGACGCTTGACGGGCCCAGTTTTTGGGCTGCCTGTTGGCTTAATAGAACCACAAAGGCTCTTAGTTTATTAGAAGTTGATACTTGGCTGGAGCCTTCCTGCTTGTTGCCTGTCATGGGTGTAGCTAAAGGTAGACCAGACGCGAGGGGGGGCGATTAATTATATACAATTCGGTGTTTTTTATTTGTTGCTTTTCGTAGGGCCAAGCGAGTATAAATAACTCTTGACTTGAGGGTTATCCAATGCCACGATGTTGATATTTCTATTCAACACACCGACTACAGACATGTGTGAATGTAGAGTGTGTGTGTGTGTGTGTGTGTGTGTATTTAATAATGTAGTTGTTGCCTTGGCCAGTTGCTTTCTTAGCCATTTGTCTCTCTGCTTGGTTAAATTAAAAGCTCCGGGGCAGTCAGAATGAAACATGTTTAACGCTTCACCTTCATTTTCCTATAAATAATGATTGCTGTGTGCTGGTGTGCGTGTGTATGTGTGTGTAGCTGTTTTTATTGCCTGTAAGCCTAGTCCCAGGATATTTACATACCTCACATCATTAGGGCGCATTAGTTGACATACAATCGGCCCCACACGTGCCTGTCTACATACCCAGGTAGCGAGGTGCGGTTGGGGGAGACTCCACTTATCTACATGCAATTATACAGGGGCGGTGTGAGGTTGATGTATGAAGGGATGACTCACTTCGATGAATGGATGGACGGGCAGTTCATATCATTAAGCCGGGAGCTGTCGAAGAGCGCAATCCATTTCAGTTAGACTTTCCATTGAGTTGAATGACAGAATGATGAAGCAGTGATAACTATGGTTCGATAGCGGATCGATAACTCTTCCTTAGAGGCAGCCTAACGCTGCGAATGGCGCCACAAGGGGGAGGCGCCGCAATGCTGGTGCCCAAAGGACATAAATCACTTTGGGCAGTTATCGATAAACGATAGCCCAAGTCGATGGCTGGCAAAATGCAAACGTGTTAACAACGACCACTTTGGTTAGCATTTCCCTATCCCAACCGCTATGTGTATGTGTGTGTGTGTGTGAGTCGCATGTGGTTATTGTGGCCTTCGATTGGAGAACGAACGACCAAGGAGAGTGTGAAAGAGAGAGAGAGAGAGAGAGGAGGGAGGCAGAGATATTTGATTTATACTCGTGCGCATATTAATATGGCGTTAAAATATGATGCCAAAATTTATGTGTGAAAAAGCAGGCAGCCAGGCAGCCAGGCAGGCAGTCAGGCTGGCAGGACTAAGAGGGAATCGGCTGGGTATGGCCCTGGTCATGTGCGGTTGCAGCTGCTTCTCTGATGGCGACGTTTACAGCGCCACACTAAGCATTATTGCGCCGTTGCCATTGCCATTGCCCTGGTGGTTGGTCGGGCCATCCTTGGCAAGCAAAGCTCATGGCATCGGCTGGCTAACGCAGCTTAGATTTATGGCCAGAAATGTTCGCAGCACGGAATTTATGGGGCGAACATTTCGCCCAAATCTGCATCTCCATCTGCATCTAAATCTGAATCTGTATCTGTGTCTGAGACTAAACCGCAACATTTTTTTTCCTTTCACCCTGCAGCAGTCAGTTCAATGAAGCCGAACATGGACAGCACCAACTGCATCCTAGTCCAAGACGTCAAGTCGCAGCCGCACGATCTGCGTGGCGGGCTTGTGGCCAAGACAAGTGACGGCAAGGCCCTGGCAGGTGGAGCCACGGCCTATCCCACGGAGGAATCCATACAGACCAGCACCTCGG
>JAWNPV010000769.1:0-14765 GCA_035078785.1 Collessia kirishimana
TGGGACAATGCTGTGTGTCATGCGTTGTTTGTGTAGCGTTCAGTGGGCAAGCGTGCACTCTGCTTGGTTTTTTTTTTGTCTTTTTTTTTTGTGTTAGTGTGTTAGGTAAAATGGCAAAGGGATTGTTGGCGTTGAGCTTATTCATGGTCAAGTGTGTGTGTGTAAACGAAATGTGGAAGTGTGAAGGAGATAAGAAGAGCAGACCGAAGCCGTGTGTTTATGGATTATGACGTTGCTGCAGCATCGCTGGCTAGACAAGGCAAGGAATGAGGTAAGGTAAGTAAATCACACACACATAAACACTCACATATACACTAATGTATTGTATAAGGCGTTGGTAGATGCTTGGCCAACGTTATCTGATCGAGTTGCCAGTGGGACTGGGTGCCTGGGTGTGTGTGTGTGTGTGTGTCTGCGTTGGCCATGTGTGTGTGTTGATCTAAAGCGGAAATCCTGTGGCCAGATAAACTCACTTACATTGCTACCCTCCATCGGCTGCTTATCTCGTTACGATTTTCCCCTGCTTTCTCCCACAGGAATTTTCCTTTTCGCTTTTTCTCTCTTCACTTTTGTTTGCCTATTGAATTAGCCCAATAAACCAGAAAAACAAGACACACAGGCACACACACAGACAGACAGACAGACAGGCAGTTAGCAATGCAGGACGCCCTCCTCGGTAACCGTCTCTGTCAAACGAGGCGTCAGAAATAACAGAATGGAAAACATTTTTAGCACGAAGCTCACATTTCAATGTCCAAACAGCAACGGCTGCCCGGGCAACTCATTTAGACTGTTGGCTTCATCATCATCATCAACAGCAGCAGCAGCAGCAATAGGCCCCGCTCCACACACACACGCACACAGATGCTGGCTGGCAGCCGCCACTTGTAACACCTCCGCCTACCCACAGGTGGCGCATAATTTGCTTTGTATCTTGTTGGCTGCGCGATTCGTTTTGTTTTCCCCTCATCATTGACAAAATTCGTCGATTTGTTTACAGTGCAGAGTCAGCTCTAAGGTTTCCCAGCATGTTGATTAAACAATTGAAATTCCCAGGTCCCAGGCAATAGGAAAATCAAAGAATTGCAAATGGAAAATTCCTTAAAGGAAATTTCTATCAAAAACTTGTTTTTTCCTGCTGGTTTTTTTCCCCTCAATTTTTAATGCAACAAGTTAAGTCAGCAAGCGAGCAACAGCCTCAGCCTTGTTGTCCTTGTTGTTGTCCGTGCGTTGCGGAAATAATTTTTATTTCGCCAGACAATTTGCTTATTTTGTGATTTCCGCTTGACGATTTTTTCTCTCTGGGTCTCTGCCTGCCGCCCCCTTCAGCCCCCCCAGCCCCAGTAAGTAAAGCAAACAGATAAACAAACAAGCAAAGGACCAAAAGGGACTAACAAGGGCACACAGAGACACTCACACACACACACACACACACAGGGACATCAGACTGGCCAAAATATTTCCGGCTTTTGACTTGACATTTCTTTCCAGCATTGGGGCGTTTGGGGGGGGAGGCAGGTTTTCCCTCTTGTCTTGCCTCCTTAGATCCTGTTGGGATATTTAATTTCTACGCTGCACTGCACTGGGTGTCACTGGTTACTAGAAATATTTTTATATAATATTTTTCGCTTCATTTACTCAGGCGATTTATCTGCTGGCAGCTGCTGCTGTTGTCCAATAATCGGTTGGAAAAATTCAAATTCAAAGTGAAAGAAACAAAACCAGGCAGCCACTGTATATGTCCTGGGAACCCGGATGTGTAGCCATTGCTGCTGGTGCGGCCGACTCATAAATTCCAAATGGTTGGCCAAATACCGTTTAATGGTTGCCCGGTCAGCAGCAGCAGCAACAGCAACGGCAGCAGCAACAATAGCGATAGCTTTTGCAGCCCAAAAGTATGCAACATGCAGATGAGATGGTTACTGGCCATGGCTGCCCATAGTTGGCCGCTGCTCATCATCAGGATTTGGTTGACTGGCTGCCTCTTTGGCAAGTCGATGAAGGGTATCCTCAGCCACCAGTAGCCACCACAGCCAGATCAGTGACTAAGCCAAAGGCTTTTTCTTCTCTCTCCAGCTCAAAAGGGTATCCCGATCGTCGATTTCTTTTGTCAACTGGCGCCCTCGTTTGTTTTCCTTTCGTTTTGTGTCTTTTTATTTACGACATTTGATGCGGCGGCCGTTATTTTTATTACCCTCGCTGCTCCTGCTCCTGCTCCACCATCACCAGTGGCCACCATTCACCATTGGCATCCACAAAGCTGCTGCATTGACCATTGGCCACTGTCACACATGGCCGGAAATCGGCTCCGACACTGCATGCGACCAAAAACATTTGCATAAAATGCCAACACAGATCCGCAGCGAGTGTCCTGACTGCCTGCCTGCCTGCGTGGCTGGCTGGCTGGTTGCCTGCGGCCAGGATTGGCAAGGGACAGAATGGAGGTCATGCATTGGCCTGGCCAATGACCAAAAACCAAAGTTTGGCTCGATTTTCGATTTTTCCCACTGATTTTTGCACATTTTTCAATGTCCAGCGGCTGCTGTTGTTGTGCTTTTTTCATCTCTTGTCCCTTGTCCACTGACCAGAGAAGGCAGGCAGGCAGGAGGCAGGCAGTCAGGACACTCGTTGGCCGGCAAAGGATGCCAGTGGTTGGCAGCGCATGTTGTTTATGTGTTTATAGATTAATCGCTTTTTGGTTAAATGACTTCGACTATCGAGTCGTTGTCTGCATATTTTTTGACTTTATTTTTCGTGTTTTTTTTCGTTTTTTGTTTCTTCACTGGTTTCGCCCCCCCGTTGAATGACGAATGTCCATGTGAAGGGTTTAAAGCTGCCTGGTGTTGTCGGGCAGTCAGAATTGCTGGGCAACAGCTGGCAGCGTCCACAAGGCCATGCTAATTGCTTTAGTTGGTTGAGAAGCGTCTATAGATCATCTGAGCGTAGTTTAGAGAGGCTGGTCGAGTAGGTGTTGCCCCAGGCTATGAATTCCTTGCTAAGCCATTGAGATTGATACAATCTAGCGATCCCTGATCAGTAGGTCTGACCTATGGAAATAAATTTTTAAATTTTGTCATTAATCAAGACTAAATGGTTCTATTGATTGTAGAAAATCGTCAAGCTGTCGCCTGATCAGATGGAATGTAACTATTCATCTAAGGAATTTTATACAATTTCCACCTGTTTATCTATCTATCTATCTATGAAGCTATCTAACTACCTTTCTGTCTATATATATGTCTACCTTTTTTTCCATCTATTCATCTATCTATTTATTTATCTATATGTCTACCTATCACTATATATCTTTATTTATCTATATATCTTTCTATCTATTCACCTATTTTGTTACGTACGTGCCTCTCTGTCTATCTGTCTATATATCCATCTATCTGACCATCTTTGTAACTATCTGCTTATCTATCTATCTAACGATCTATCTATCTACCTATTTATCTACCTCTTTGTCTATATATCTGTCTACCTTTCTCGCTAGCTATCCATCTATCCAGCTACATATCTGTCCAGCTATCTAGCTATCTATCTATCTATCTATTCATTTATCTGTCTGTCTACTTCTTTATCTAGCTTCTTTCTATCTATCTGTCTATCTTCTTCATCGATATATTTGTCTATTTATCTATATGTCTTTCTACCTATATATTTATCTATCTATCTATGAATCTATCCATCTATTTATCTATCTATCTATTTATCTCTCTATGTATACATCCATGCATTTATCTATTAATCCATCTATCTGTCTTTATATCTATCATTCTATTGTCTATTTATATGCTTATATATTTATCTATCTATTTATCTATATATATATATCTCTCTCTCTCTGCAGCTATTTATCTATTTAACTATCCACCTGTATATATATCTCTATTTACCCATCTATCTTTCCATCTATCTATCTATTAATCCTCTTTGTCTATCTATCTACTTATTTTTTATCTATTTACTTCTATGTCTACCTATCTATCTATCCATCTAACTATCCATTTATTTATCTATCTATCTATTGATTTATTTATCTATCTAAATATCTATCGACCTATCAAAGCAACTATCTGGCTATTCAATCTCTCTATCGATCCATCCATCTCCCCATCATCCTACCTATATAGATGAAAATTTCCATCTGTAAATAAAACTGCAAAAATCAAGTAAATTTCCTAGATTTTTCCGAATAACCGCTGTAAAATTTCTAACGGGAAACGGTTAAATTGTATCGATTTCATTGAAGGCGAACAGAGTCTATAAAAATTTACAAATAGCAGAGCAAAATGCTTGGCGAGTGTAACAATGAAAGAAACCAGAGAGTCGACAGAGTGTTTTGGGTAAATAGAGATGCCATATAGTGGCGGAGACGAGGGGCGGGCAGCCGAGAGGCGTCTTGTCTATTTACCTAGCTACCTATGTACTTGGCCACCTGCCAGTCAGTATAAAAATTTTTATATATAATTCGATTCCACTGGTGGGTGGAGCCAAAGCTGAAGGCGTGAGATTTAGCTGCAGGCTCCACCGCTCTCCACCGAGCTACAGTGAAGCTCTCCAAACAAAATGGCGACGCCCCCTACAATAGCAACTACGCTGGCAGCTGCTGTCCGCAATAGCAAATGTAGGAGGAGCTTTCGGTAAACATGAAACAAGAGAAACTCAAAAAGAGACGCGAGACAGCGAGAGAGAAAGAGAGAGAGAGAGACAATGAGACCCGACAGAGTCAGAGGGAGAGAGCACAAGCAGCGCAGTGAGAGACAAATAGCGAGTGAAAAACTATAAAAATTGCAATTTTTTTTCCCCGTTCACTTGGAAAACTTTTATTGCCAGTGGAAGGCTGAGTGGGAGGTGGGAGGGAGGTGGGAAAAGTTCAAGAGCCGCATGAAAATTGTAAAACTGAATGACAAAAGTCAGTTGCAAGTTTTGCTTTATTTGTTATTCGTACTTCTTGTCTGGTGTTTTCCTCGGTTTTTCTTTGTTTTCCTTGTTTTTTAAGCAAATAAACACATCACTTACAAGACCATATAGGGGGGGGGGGGCGAGAAGCTGACTTGCCCAAGTGTTTATGTCAGGCCAAAAGGGAAAACAATTCCAAGTTCTTCTCACCACCACATCCATCCATCCATCATCACCAGCCGAGAGACTTTCGTCATCTTTATCACTGGTTACCATGGGACCAGTTGACGCCTCAAATTCATCCTTGTGGCTGTGTCAAGATCACAGAGAGAAGCTTCGCCCTGCTGGGGTTGTAGAACCAGATGGCTGGTGGTTTCCTCTTGAAAATATCATCTCAATGCCATTGTACCAGCTGTCAAGTGTGGCAGAAGGCAGAAGGACTGTCGCCAACAGGCCAAGGAGACAAGGTTTTCTGTAAACTTTTGTTCCAACAGCTGTCGAGAGCAGACAAGCCACACACACACACGCCTAGTCGGCTCAGCTCAAGGCGCAACACGTTGCCCAACACCCCACCCCGCACCGCCCTGCCACCAACCAGTGAAAGATGCCTTCGGAGATGGTTAAGGCAAAGCCAAAGGCAGTCAACTCTTGAGGTGCTGAGGTCCTTTCGGGCCTTTCGTAGTAAATTACTTTTTGTTTATCAAACAACAAACGCACACACTCACACACACACACACACACCGATTTGCATAAGGATGTGCTTATGATGTGGCCCGGATTATGCTCCTGTGCGTGTGCGTTGTCGTGTTGGCTTGCCAAGTGCCTGGTTATGGTTATCCTAGGGCTCCGGCTATGCTTTTGGCTATCTAGACATCTCTACATAATATTAAGACAAAGCTCGTTGAGCCGTAAGACGATTTAATCGAGCTGAAATAATAGACTAAGTCATAGACACAGCTACAGACACAGCTACGGCTATGGACTCACAGACAAGCAAACACACTTCTGTCCAACATGAGAGCCATTGAGTTTAGCAAAAGACCATGAAAATGCACAAATCTGTTGAGTAATTTTCCCCATTGAAGTGGTTGCAAAGAGATCCTTGGTCCCTTTGATGCATAGATACGTCCCAGGTCCACAATTAGCTTTAAGCCACCTCTAGGTGTTGACCAGTTGCCTCGTTGATGGATGGACTTTGATGCCTCTTTGATAGGGAAACTCCAAGTTCCCTAGGTTCCCACTGAAAGGTCTCTTAATTAGACTTTAACTGATGCTGGAACGATCCAGTTGAATACATGGGGGATCCTTTATTGACCCGAGAGATAAGAGAACTTCTAGTTCCCCCTGAAAGGTCTCCCCATTGGACTTCAACTGATGCTGGAGACAACAGAGCGGAGACCCTGTGGGTAAACCAGCTATGAGAAAAATCCTAGCTTCCTAGTTACCCTGAAAGGTTCCTCAATTGGACTTCCACTGATGCTGGAACGACCCACTTATATGCAGAGGGGATCCTTTAGTCCCCCTGTTAGTTCACCTCGTGTCGACTTTTATTGAGCCAATTTGATGGGCCCTATTGAGCCAACAATTTATCTGATTTCCAACAATTAAAAACAAAGGGAAGCTCAACTCACCTGAGTGGAGAGGGAACCTCCTTTGGCTTATCCTCATTGATGCCCGGTTTACCGTCACCCTACGACCCACACTACCAACGCTAGTCCGCTAGTCCGTTCAGCCCCATTTGTTTCGCTTGGCAGCGCTTTAATGCAATCAAAAACATTTATAAAGCTTTAGAGACGGCGGCGACTCGCGAAAGACAAAAATCGGTGGTTGGTTGGTTGGTTGTTTTAATTAGATTTCCAAGGCTGAGCAGGCTGAGCAGCTCAGGAGCTCAGGAGCCCTCTAAATTGCCACAGCTGTAAGGGGTTAACATTAACGGTTAACTCGTTCGCATCTCTCTCTCTCTCTCTCACTCTCTCTATCGCTCTGCCTGTGAGCCCAGGACCAAGCCGTGTGCCACCCCCAGACAGGATGAGCAGCAAGGACCACCCCATAAGCGGCGCCGCACGCGCCAACCTAAGAAAAATATTCAAAATCAAAGTAAATTTCCCCTCGGAATGGCAAACCGACGTTGCCAACACCCTGCCAAGCATCAAGGAACTTTAAAGCTGTTTAAATCCAGCAGGAGGTGTCGCTGGGCTGAGTCTGCTGAGGTCTGCTGAGGTCTATGCAGCCTGCTTTGGTGCCCAAGTCAAAGGACTCGCTGTGATGATAGATGGATGCAGGGCAGGGTATAAGCAAATACAAATAATCTGCCTTTGGCAATCTGAGGCACTTGAATATGTGTGCGAGTGTGTGTGTGTGTGTGTGGCTCTTAGCTCTTCAAATGTAGACGAGGCGGCCGCTTAAATTAATGAAGAAATAAAGACGCCCGAGATTTACGCGCTTTAGGTGAGTTGGCCATGGATGGCAGCAAGGATGGCAGCAAGGATGAATGGTGGGGTTGGCTGTGCTGTGCTGGGTTGGCTGGGCTGCTGCGTTGGGTTTACAGTATGGAAAATATTTTGGAATCGTGAAATTCATGAAATGCCGCACAATGACTCCCAGGGGCACGATAAAAATCGAATTAATAAGAGTTCAACATTAAATGAGCCTGGAAAATGTCAAATGAAAAGCCTCCCCCCCCACTCCCCTTAAGGACTCACCCTGTCTGCCTTTATCCTTCATCCTTTGTTGTTGTTACTAGATGATTATTTTGATTTGAATTGTTTTCGTTTTTATTATTATTTTGGAGTATTTCGCTCTGCTCTGCTCTGCTCTGCCCTCCCTGCTTAAGCATTTCTAATTACCTCAAAGCGACAAGGGTTGTACGTGTGTACGTGTGTGTGAGTGTGTTTGTGTGTGTGAGTTTCTCTTTGGTTATCTGATTTGTTGGCCTAGTTTTGTCGGAAACACCCACAGGTTGGCAGAGTCTTCTGGGCTGACATATGCTTCACTCGACTCTACTTCACTCCACTCCACTCCACTCTACTCCACTCTGCTCTGCTTTGCTCTGCTCTGTATTAAAAATCTCCCAGAGAAAATTCTATTTTAAAACTATTTTCTTTGTTTTTTCGACTGATGCAATTTCCCTTGATCTTGTCCAGCCCGTCTGACCGCCCCGACACAAGGGTAGTCATGCTCCAATGAGCATTTGCCATGTGGGAATTTCTATGGGAATTTTCTGGGAATTTTTTGTGGTAAAGAAATTAAATTGTTAAGACAACATTTAGGCAAATCAATTAGAATTGACTGATTAACCTAGAAAATTGTTTGAGGATTTTTAACAGAGAGATTTGTAAAGCCAACGAGCCTGTCTGCAAGGGCATATGAGCTTCTTAACAGAGAGAGATTTGTGAAGCCAAGTAGCCCTTGTCCCATTGCCTATCTGCAAGGGCATATGAGCTTCTTAGGAGAAAAAGGTTTTAACCAGCTGAGAATCAGTTTTTCTATTTTTTTTTAATTACAGTCCCCACAGAGAAGGCAGAGAGACATAGAAACAGACAAATCTGGTTGTAAAAAAACCTTTTTTTGCTCTAATTTCATTAGAATGACATTGATCGCCGCCTTCCTCACAGGAAAGGGTATAAAAATCGGCGAGTTTTGTGGACCAAAATGTCCCTTTTTATTCCTTTTTTTCCATTTGTTTGTTGTGAATTTCATTTAAAGCCAACATTGTCAAAGACAATCGGGCATAATGAAGATGGATTTGTACAGCAATTTGTTGCTGTCTGTTTGCCTTCATGTGTGTCCGTGTGTGTGTGTGTGGTGGGTTGTGTGTTGTGTGTGTTGACCAGAATGGGTTGATTGCCTAGCCATGTTGTAGCCGGAGCACATCCCTAACGGTATAATTAATGCAGGACGAGTGTTTCTGACAATTTCGTCTCTTTCTGTCTCCCTCTGCTGCCGCCTCTGCTCTGTGTGTGTCTGAGTGCCACAGGTGTTTAGACTAATAACCGAAACACAAACCATTTAAGCCAATGAACACAAATCACAAACACACACACACACATACAGCTGCATGTAAGTAAATTATGACAAATGTCCTTGACAGGCTCAACGGACAGTTGTTGCCTCTGCCTGAACCCCTTTTTGAATGGACAGACTGAGTTGTGGGCCCCTGTGTGTGTGGGTGTGTGTATGCGGGTGTGTGTGGCAGCTGCAACAAACAACAACAACAACAAAAACAACATCAATGCTTGCTGCTACTTGAATATCCTTAAAAAGAGCGAGAGAAACAAACTTGTAATCATTAAAGATCATTGAAGAATCTGTGGTGGTGGGTGGTGATGGGTGGTGTCCTGTGGTGTCTGTTTGTCCATGTAATTATTCAATTCAATTAATTCCCTTCAAGGACTTCAAGTTACGGTCCAATGCAAGGACACTGGCTGCTTGATACTTGTAAATTCCAATTGTTTTCATAGCCCAGGCAACTGGGCAACAGCAGCAGCAACAGCAACGGCAGAGACCATTTCCGTTTCCGCTGGCCATATCAACGAGGCGCTCATGTGTGTCCTTACAGTGTCCTGTACGGCTCGTTATCTAATGCCCAGTGGTTTAGAGTGAGGACCTGTGTAGGCCTCCGGCTGATGCCTTCAACAATTCCAACTATTCCAGGCAACAAATGAGGCGGCTCTCATGGTCCTGCTGCTTTGGCTAGAGTAAAAGGACCTTTGCCTGGCCTTTGGGCTCTTTTGGTAAATTCTTTGCATACCAGCTAACAAGGCAAACGGCCAAACGACCAAACGGCCGAATGGCAAACAGCAAACGGCCAGCCAGGCCATCAGGCATTTTGCAGTTGGCAAAACAAACAAAATTTCATTTATTTTTTAATAAAGTTGTATTTTATTGTTTGGGTTTAATCCTGTTTGCCTGGCTACAACAAACAGTGTGTCCTGTCCTATCCTATCCTTCCGCTCTCCAAGCCGGAAACTGCAAATAGAATTTCTGCGTTGAAATGTTGTTACTTTTCCTTCGTCTTTCTGCTGCTGCCGGTTTTTATCTCCCGGATTCTGGATTCTGTTTGTTGTTGTTTAGTTATGAATTGTTTGAGGCTTTGTCCTTATCATTTCCGTCATAAATTTCATTTCGGCTTTTATATTTCTATTAAAAAAAATAACAGAAAAACAGAAGAAAAAAAACCACCAGAAAGGAAAAACTAACTCAAGGGAAAGGTCTTCATAAATCAAAACGAGAAAACCTAGGGGAGAGGGAGGGAGGGAAACAATCCCCCCTCAAGAAACTAAATCGTTATGATATTTTCGTTTTGAAAGTAACAAAAGGGGGGTTGCTTACCCCCCTGGTCCCCCCCATTGGCCGAGAGTCAAATCGCTGCTTAGTTCCCATTGCAATCTGTCACTTGGTACGTGATCTCTGGCAGGATGTGTGTGTTCATGGGGGGGAAAAGGGGAGGGGAGAAGGCAACATGCAAATGTGGCAACATTTTCAACTACATTTCCTTCCTACGTTGCCCCTCTATGCAGGCTACTGTAGCTGCCAAAGCTTGGAGACCTTGACATACCCTGTAAAGGGAAGGATGATGATGATCCCTGGGCAGTTGCTTCCAGATCTCTTTCTCTGAAGAACTAAAAACGTTTTTCCAATTTCCCTAGCTGAGATTTTCTCCACAGTCTCGTCGTTGTCTTTCAGAGACAACAGAGACTTTCAGCCATGAAATCGTCTTTGTTTATCTGCGGTTTTCTGTTTTTCCCTTTTGGGGTTGATCCATCAAGATCCCCTGGGCAGTCGCTTCAAGATCTCTTTGCCTGAAAAACTAAAAACGTTTTAACAAATTTTTTAGCTGAGATTTTTCCACAGTCTAAGCCTCGTCGTTGTCTTTCAGAGACAACAGAGACTTTCAGCCATGAAATCGTCTTCGTTTATCTGCGGTTTTCTGTTTTTTTTCCCTTTTGGGGTTTTCTTTTTTCGGTTTTTTCTTGTGTGTGTCCCTTGGATCGTTTGTCATTATTTAAATTCCTTTTGACACAGGAGGCACGTGAGAAGCGTCGCTTGTCGCTTGTGTCTATGAACTGCCTTCCCCTTTGGGGTCAGGTCGTGTGTGTCGTGTGTGGATTGTGTGTGTGGATTGTGCGTTATGCGGTTAGACAAAACTTAGAATCGCAAAACTTCCGTTTCAACTGGGTGGATTGCCTCCAGACAGCTTTATAATGTGCGACAGTTTTTTGCCGCCTTTCAAGGATTCGAAATTAAATTAAATAGCAAACTCAACGGCTTCTTCTTCTTCTTCTTCTTGGAAACGATTATAAATGGTTCTTGGATGTGACACAGAGAAACCTTCTGGTTAATTGAATTCCAACTAAAAAAACCTCAATCGAATGGAGAATAAACTACAAGCAGTTGAGTAACATTTCTCTCTCTCTCCAGAGAGGAGGAAATAAAATGAAATGAAATCTCAACTCGCATTAAAAGTTGTCACATTTAAAAGATGACGAGGGTTGAGGTGGGGGGAAGCCCCGCATGAATATGCAAACAACAATAAAAATGCAAAGAGATGGCAGGAAAAAATTAAATATCGCACTTATCTTGGCCAACAAAAACTTCAAACACATTACACAGAGGCTGGGAGGTTGGGAGGCTCGAAGGCAGTCACAACAGCCCCACACAGATGATGATGATGATGATGGTGGTCGTTGCTGTGGTCGTGTGGGTGGGGGGGGCAAATGACTGGCGGGCCAACAGACAATAGACAGTTACAGGTATCATGAGAGCGCAATCACAGAGCAGCCAAGAGCAGTCAACAGCAGTCGGCAGTGGGGAGTTGGGGGCTACGAAAATTTTTGAATTGCTGTCATTAAAATGTTGACAAAGGCGCAAAAGGTGTAAAAACCACAGCAACACAATGGCTGTGGGTTCTTCCTGGTAGCAGCAGCAGCCCCCAGCAGCCTCCTGCCATCCACAATGATTTTGGTTCTCTAATGAGTTTCGTTAATGTGGCGGCCACAAATGTTAACCAAAAGATTCCCCCACCTAGATGGCTTCAATGTTTCTATTTATCATTTATGTGTGGCTGTGTGTGTGTGTGTGGACTCTACAGTGTCTACAGTCACCTTGGTATCCTGTGCGAATTTCATTGAAATCAAATCAATGGAAAAGGACACCCAAAAGTAGGCAACACTTTTCATAGCCCACCACCAAGTGCAGCTAGTTGATAGCCCTTTAGCCAATTTGCCTAGGATTTTAGCTCCACAATCACTGATCAAGACTTTCTCTTTAATTTTATACTCTATAAACCGCATCTTTATGGTCTAAAAATAGTTTATTTGGTCTGAATTCACTTGTCGCTCTGTATGTTCCAGGTAGATGCGGTTCCTTTCTGGTTTTTGGTCATGATGTGCTGTTGTCATAGCGATGGAAAACAGAGTCACAGAAGAGTCACAGAAGTCAAGGAAGCTTTGCCTGATCATCATTTGCCCTATAAACTGCCTCGTTGGTCAGTTCTGCCTCAGATCTCACTGCTCCTTTGATTTTCTTTATTTATTTCTGATAAACTTGGTCCATCGGGTTGGTCCGAGATTTTTTTCAATGGAATTAAGCAGTTTTCCCTCTCCCTCTTCATTTTTTTTGCCTAACCCGCTTTATATTTGATAACATTTAACTCAACTCAAAGTGTTTGGAGCAGCACAGCTGGCACGACTTGAGCCTTCATAAATGTGGATTAAGATGACAAACAGACAGACAGACAGATAGACAGAGAGACACACTCTACCCCCCCTTCAGTTGGGCATAAACATCTCATTATTAACTTAATTTCCGGTTTGTCTAATGTGAATGTAAAAGTTTATACTCCACCCCCCCCTTTGAGTGAAACTAATTCCCATTACTTGGACTGCTGCACATAATAAAATTTATCAAAATATAAAATCCACACACACACAAACACACCCCTCACTCGCTTGCTGGCTCACTGAAGTGATGGCCGGAGCTCTTAATTAGAGCGGCGTGTGAATTGTTTAACATTCTACGAAGCCTGACTGAACCTTTCCAGGGCCTTTGCTGGGCCTTTGCTGTGTTGTTTTTATGATTTTCACACTCTGCCAGGCTGTTTGCCGCCAGCCGTCTGCAAAATTTAATTACCAGACAGCCACGTCAGGCATCAACAGCATCAACGAGGTAAAGAGCCCGCCCAAGGAGCTAAGGAGCTGAGGAGAAGGAGGCGGTTTACCACTTGGTGAGCAAATTACGCATGTAGCCCGAACCACTTGATTGGCGTTTTCAAGGGTCACACTGGGACCCAAAAAAAGACCAAAAAAAAGGACCAAAAAGTACATTTGACACTTGACGTTTATCGTTTAGTCCAACTGGTTAGGAGTAAAAAAATTACAATAGAAACGAAACATACAAGGAAAAATGTCGGGAAACCGTTTTAACCAATTTTAATTATAAAAAAATGAATTAAAAACCTAGAAAAATAGGAAATAAGAAGAGAAACGTCTGTCTGTTAAGAGATCTGAGACAGAACTGACCCATCGAGTCAACCAAGAAGCCTTCACTGATTGATTTGTTTGTGATTCTTGTGAAATGACAAAAATGCCAAAGTTTTTTAGTCACCCAATAGAGCGAGATGGCAACACAATCAAACAATCAAGACCAAATCAGACAGGGACAACAGCTGTGATCATCTGACTAAAACCAACAGACAGGGGCAACAGCTGTGATCATCTGACTAAAACCAACAGACTGATGAGATGAATTAAAGAAAATCAAATATTTTTAAATCATTATTTGTGGTTTGTAGAAGGTCAAGTCTTGGGTTAACAAAAATCCTTGGCTAATTGTCCAAAGGGCTGCCAACTGATACCAAAAGAGTTGATGAAAACTGCTGCATACTTTTGGGTACAAGCAAAGGCAACATGGCTGGTTGGATGGGAGTCGACTTGCGTGTCATCAGCGTTCTGTTTATCTCTGTTTGTCTGTTTGTCTGTTTGCCGAACTAAGCACTGCGTGATTAATGTGTTTGTTTGTCTAGAGTTGGTTGTACTGCCACCTGCCACCAGCCACCTGACTGTGGCTGCGGCCATCAGGTGCATTTAATTGCCCAAATCTCTCGCGCTTTTTGGCGGGGGGGACGAGCGACTAATTGGGCCTCAACACATGCTGCTCTGCCTGCCAACCATTGGCCATAAATTAATACATTTTAAGTTTAATTGTCTAACCTTCAAAGAGCCCCCTGAGGGGGGGTGTGGTTGCCTCATTAATGTTCCGTTGACTCATTATAATAATTAAGGCTAATTTATGACGTCATTAATTTTAAATATACACGATGCATACGAACATACGTGTTACAGGGGGCGGGGCGGGGGGTTGTATAGGGTTAAAGCCAGTGTGTGTGTGTGTGTGTGCGTGAGAGGCTGCTAAATGGCCAACGACTGTCAGGGGATACGCAAAGAAAAACTATTTAAATGGCAACCAGAGCGCATCCAGGTGCCGGTGGGATACATCAGGGTCAGATCAACCTGAAAGCCACGATTCATCGTCTCTTGCTTATCGAATGCAGTTGCCTGTGGGATACATCAGGGTCAGATCAACCTGAAGACCACGATTCATCGTCTCTTGCTTATCGAATGCAGTTGCCTGTGGGATGCATCAGGGTCAGATCAACCTGAAGGCCACGATTCATCGTCTCCTTCCTATCGCATGCAGATGCCTGTGGGATACATCAGAGTCAGATCAACCCGAAGGCCTCGATTCATCGTATCTTGCTTATCGAATGCAGGTGCCTGTGGGTTACATCAGGGTCAGATCAACCTATAACCCACGATTCATCGTCTCTTGCTTATCGAATGCAGATGCCTGTGGGATGCATC
>JAWNPV010000770.1:0-14755 GCA_035078785.1 Collessia kirishimana
GACATGAGCAATCGACACCACACAGCAGTGGCCAGTGGACGGTAGATGGTGGAGCAGTCGAGCAGTCAGGAAATTGAAAATCATAATTTTCACCAACAGTAGAAGAGCAAAAGCAACAATGAGAAAATTTTTCCTAAAATGTGCAGCGGAAAAATGTTGTTGCGTTGGCAATTGAGTGGCACGTGCAGTTCGCAGCTCGCAGTTTGATAAATGACCAGCTGGCTGGCTGGCAGGGAATGCAGTTGCCACATCAGTGCTGTGTTTATATTTTTTCATTTTTCTATTGGCATTGGCATCGATTTTGATGGCTCAAGTTTTTATAAGCTTTTCCCTCCCCAATTTTATTAGAGAATTTTCCAGGCAAACGGTCGCATCTCTCTGTTCAATGTTAGCTTCTCCCTTTTGTTTATGGCAAGATGCTGCCTGTCAAGATGGCAAAAGTGCTATAAATGAGCCTTTGAAAGCACTGTACCTATCTGCCATGGTTTTCGGAATTGAATTTTACATTTTTCTATGGAATTTGGTTTTTCCTGGACCCCTCAGCAGAGATCAGCGAAGCGGGCTGGCCGGCAACCTTGCAATACCTGCTATGTAGAGACTGGGGTCGATCGTTCGTTCGATCGGTTCGGCTCGGTTTATTGCTCTATTAACTTGAGTTAATTACTTGGCCAACAAATGTTTTTAGCCATTTTGCCACCTTTGATCGATCAATCTATTGACACAAGATGCAATCAAAAATGAGGGCAACACCTGTCTGGTCCCCTTGCTGCTGGGTGTGGCTCCCCCAAGCCATCGGCCAGTCTCTCCTGCTCAATGAGGTGTGAGATGGATTGTCTGTCTCCTCTGTCTGTGTGTGTGTGTGTTTGTGTGGACAACTATTGTCAAATGCAATTTCAGTTTGCACAGCTTGGTCAACGTCCACCCCATTCCGGCATTGAGGCATTCAACCATTCAGTCAGCCAACCAACCATCCATTCATCAGATCAGATGCCGCGCCGCGCCACACCTAACCAAACCCCAAAACTGCAAACAGAAATTAGAAAAAGCTAAACAAAAAACTACACCCTGTGGAGCTGAGCTCACAGCTTAGCTGGCAATTGAATTGAATTTACACTTTACACTCTTTGAAAATCCAATTCAAATTAAACTTAAATTCAAAATGCCAATCCAATGCCAACGTAGGGCCACTTTGCCAGAGCTGCAGCGACAACAGCAGCCAAGAGGCAAACGCAGAGGCAGAGGCAAGAGAAATATCATCAGACATGCGGGATGGATGCTGTGCCATCGATGATGATGGAGATGAAAGACAGACAGAGCGAGCAGTGAGCCAATATAGAGTCCAAGTGGGTATCGCATTCAGGCCAGGCCAAGCCGCAGCGGGTCAGGTAAGGCCCCACCCCCAACGTATCTCTGCCGCTTGAACTTGAACGAAACCAAAAAGCGAATCACAAATGTTGATTTGCATAGCAAAGAGCCAGACCAGAGCGATAGAGAGAGAGAGAGAGAGAGAGAGAGACCAGACCCTCCATATAGGCCGCCACCGTCACCTCATCTAACGCCTTTGTCGTTACCCCGTTTTGTCCCCTCCCTGTTGGCTTCCATCTTCAGCGCTCAGCGTGACAAACATTGCCAATTACTTTGGTTTCAAAAACTTTGTGTTTTTTTTTTCCTTCCCTTCTTCTTCTTCTATTTTTGAGGTGCGTGCGCCCCGTGTGCCCCATGAGCCATGTGGCCCATGTGTCCGTGTTCGTCATGTGCATGCATTTGCGCCGAAGGGCAGCCAACTTGCTATAAAAGTCACGTCCTTGACTTAAATATGCTGAGAGCGAGCGAGAGAGAGGGGGAGAGAGAGGGGGAGAGAGCAGTGCCGCATAAGTAAACCCAAACGAAAATTAACATTTAACTAAAAACAAAAAAGAAAAAAAAAAAGAGTCAAAGAGATTCCAGCTCCACTAAAACAACAAAAAACCCTAGAGAAGGGGGGGAGCAAGGAGTGACGAAATTAATCTAATCTTATCTCATCTAATCTCCTCTAAGGATATTACACTGAGCGAAAAAGTCACCGCCGGTCTGTCGATTGGTATTTCCTTCTATTGAAGCGATGGATCAGCTGCTCTGATCTACATCGATGGTGGTTTGAGGTGTAACATCCTCTGAGGTGTGTTGTTCTCTCTGCCCCTCTGAGCTACATTCGGTTAATGGTTTTTTTGTTTCTCACAGTGTGTTTTATCTGTTATTTTTGGCTGACATTTGCAATTTGTCAAAATGTCGCCTGGTTGCTTGGCTTCTTCGTCTTCTGCCTGCCTTTTTGGTTTGTGTTGTTTCTCACACTTTCGCCGCTGCTTAGTCAAAGCAATTCAATCTACTTGGCCACCTCCAACCTGCAACCTTCTCTATGCTGTCGCTTCCCGTTAAACCACGTGACTCATATCGGGCGATAACAGACTGACGACTGAACGTTATGTGCACTTCATTGAGGGAACGACAACGACAACGACGACGATTCGTTTTGCCCCCAAGAAGATTTCCATTGAATTGGCTAAAGTTCATTTGAATCATTGGTTTGCTTTCTTCTTTTGCTTTTTCTTCTTTTGCTTTTTCTTCTTTTCTTATTATTTTTATTTACCTTTCGCAGAATATTTATAGTGCTGATTCCTTGATACTCGATTATTTTTTTGGAGGGCCAATGAACCTCATAAAGCGGAATCAAATAAAACATTTCTGATGTAATTTTGTTTGCCAGATGATAGCAAGGTGACGAGCCATCAGTCAATAGAACAAATTACCTTTCTCCCTCTCTATCTCTCCCTGTTTATTGATAGAATTGAAATAATCTTTATGGTAAATTGATTGATAGATTACTGAGTGATAGACGGTCGGTCGGTCGGTCGGTCCAGTGAGATTCGTTGAGTACAGAGAACTTGAAATGAGAATCCAATTAGCTAGCAGCTGATAAGTGTCCCTGCCTGCCTGCCAGCCACATCTATGGACGACTTTTAGGCAAATTTATGTGAGAAATAAATTAATTCCATTTGTTATCCATCCTTGACATACTTCCCAAGCCATTATCCTTAACAAGCTCAGTTGCTCTCAAGATGAACGAACTCCCCACACAACATCATCAGCTCAGCATCATCTCAATCATCCTCCACCTACTCTACTGTACTGACTGGGTGAGTGAGGACGCCTCTGCTTGTTAAATAAATAATAAAAATAAAAACAAAGCAAATAAAAAGCCGAAATTCAAAATCAATGCAACTGAAACGAAAGCAAAATTTCTTAATAAGATTAATTTTTACCAGTTAACAGGCATCAGACGCTGTTTTTAAGGCGCTTAAAACTCCGAGGAGGGAAAATAAAAATTGAGAAAATTTATACTCTTCGCTGAGGCGTGTTTATAACATGCTTTCCACTGCTGGCCACTGCTGGCCACTTTGGAAAGAGCTGATCAGCTCAGCATATGCAAATTCCAGCTGTTAAAGTATTAAATTTGATCGCTGGTTGGTTACCTACGGTTTTCCTCAGCATATCACTTGACATTTCCGCTCCTAATGGCAATGGAAATGGGGAATGAAAAACGCTAAAGATGTCGTCATGTTTTTTATGCATTCGATGGCTAAACGCTGCTGTTGATGATGTTTATTGATGTCGCCTATTGACAAATTGCATTGACTTTGGGAATCGCTGCCGGGGTCCGCGCTGCGATCGATCCAGGGCAATTCGAAGCGACACAATCATTTTACATTTATTTATTTAATTTTTTATTCAAAACTAACCGCTTAGAAATCAAAGCCCATTTAGCTGGCAATCAATTTTGAAAAGATCCCGAACCGTAAGGCTGTCGTTAAGCATAATTTTAATTAATTATGTTTATAATAAACCTGAAAGCACAATGGAAAAACAAATGTTAAACGTACAAAACGAAACAGAAAAACAGAAAAAACAAAGCGAAAACAATTCAAATAAAATAACATTAAATTACTCCCACGAAACGCCCCCGACATTGACATTGAAGTTGAACAGAAAAGTAAAATCAACTTTTCTGTATTGTTGAACTGAACTGAACTGTCTATCTGTCTGTCTGTATGAGCTTTGCCATTACAAAGTTTCAATTAACATTCAGGAAATAATTACAAAATCAATTCAAAAAAACTGATCTAGATATGGTAATGGATATGTCAGTTGTTATTCGGTGAATTCGTTGAATTGGCCGCCTTCAGGTTGATTTATTAAATCAATTTACCGCAATGATCGTCGTCATCATTGTCCTACAACTTTGAATGGAAGTCGGAGGAATATCAAGTCCATTTAACCAGTCTAGAAAAGCTTTTTCTCCAAGTTTTCTCATCAATTCCATATGCTAACGATCAGCAGAGAGATCACAGTGTCCTAGGGATATTGAAGGATCCCCTAGTGACAAACGGATGCTTTGGTGTTCGTTGGTGATTGACAGAGTGGCAAGAAGATAAAAGATAGAGATAAAGACATTTAACACGGCCAAGCTGCAACTGATTGATTGTTTGGCAAATTGACAAACTGCTGGAACTGACTGGCAGAACCTAATTCTAGGACTTGAGTTTGCTACCAACCTCCTCTCTCGTTCTCCTTCTCCTGCTGTCCTGTTCCTGCAGTGGAACTCAACTAAATTAATGTAAATTGTATGACACGCAAGGCAAAGTGGGTGGCAGGCAGGCAGGTAGAGAGTGAGGAAGGTTAAATGGTTGAGGGGTAGCTGCCATAGCCGCAAAGTACTTGGAGCCAAAGTCCCTTGGCTCAGTCAGGCAACGGAATAAAATATGCCATCATAAACTCCATTCAAAGGTTGGCAAAAATGTAGCTGAGATGGTTGCAGGCGGGGGGGGAGCTATAGAGGCATTTGGCGAGAAGAGGTTAAGGCAAATTAATTTATTTTCCACGGCTTGCTCTTAGGCTAAGCCGCAAAATGCTTTGTTGTTATTGTCGTTGCCATTGCCATTGCCGGTGCTGTTGCTGCTGCTGCTGTTCAGTCGCCACCGGAATCGACTTCCTGCCGCTAACTCAGCCTCTGTCAAGTTGTTCCCCTCTGTGTGGTGCTTGCTTTGTCTATATGATGCCGCCCCCTATGCTTTCCTACGCTCAGGCAGCAGTCAGATCTGTGAAATCGTGCGTGTGCCGCATGCGTCGTTTCTCCTTCTTGTTCTGGGTGCTGCTGCCTGCCGGTGTCTGTGTGTCTGTGTTTGTGCTGCTTGTGTGCACTTATGTATATCCTGGCGGTTCCTGGAATATGCTAATGAGCGTTTAATTTGCTGTCGCTGTTGCTGATGATGTCGACCAACCAACCAACCAACCAACCATCCATCCCGTCTGTGGATTGTGGTTGTGTCTTTTATATCAGAAAGTAAAATGTTTAAAATTCATTTTCAAATTGCTGCCTGCTCTCCCCCTCCTCTAAGCGCTTTAATGTCCAACGAACTTAATATTTATAGAATTTTAAAGATCAATTTTGGTCGCCAGGTGAAGCCACCGCCGCGCCTGCCGCCCCATTCAGTCTCAGCTATTTTGCATTAAATATTTATTTCCATTGGTAGGCAATGATAGATGTGTTCGCTTGGCTTTGCCAATTCCCAGACAGCTTAATGGTTCCCAATTACATTTCCCTTGAACAACACAGAGCGAGAGAGAGACTCGAATACATTTTATTCATCCAATTGAACTGCGAATAGTCAATTTAGCAATGAATCACTTGGAATTCTCTTAGCTCGCTCTACACATGTATGTTTGCCTTGAAGAAAACAATAAAAAACTAATAAATTTTTCCCTCTTCTTCTCTCTCCCTCTCTCCCTCTCTTTTCTCTCCTTTTTTTTGTTTTTCTTTCCAGGTGAGTTTCAATGTCGAATGCATTCAAATGTGACACGACGATACGATGATATGAGTTTTTCCATAAACGAGGCCTCGTTTCATAGCAAGTAAGAACCGACCGACTGACTGGTTGGTTGATTGACTTGGGTAAGAGAACAACGCTAAGGGGGACGGGGATCTTGTCTTGGGCGCCGCCTTAGCGCCCTGGGCAGCTGGCAACAGAGTTTAATCTAAGTGGATCTATCTTTGCCTGCCACTTGTTGCTGCACTTTGAACAGAAAATACACGAAACAAAAAAAAAATATGGAAAAGGCCAAAAGAAAGTTTTTTTGTTGCATCACGCATCACCTGAAAGTAACTGGGCGCCAGCTGCTGCCTACCTCTCTCTCTCTCTGGCCATCTGCACCTCCTGCTACTGCCACTGCCGCTGCTGCTGCTGTTGCCCTTTGTTTTTGGCACGTTTCAATGTTTGCGCATTTGGAATCCGATACGCTGCTGCTGCTGCTGTTGCTGCTGGGACGACGTCATGAATGTTGTAGGCTGCCTGCCTGCCTGCCTGCCTAGCTGCTTACATCAATGAATGAATGTGAATGTGTGTGTGGCTGGTGGCCACCTCAAGTGGGTTGGGGTTCAGGTTCTGTATTAACGCTGACTGACATACTTACCTACGTACGTACACATTCTAAGCCGTCGTCAGGGCGCTCCCTCTCCTTTCCTCCCCCACCTTTCCCCAACAGCAACAACAACAGCAGCAACAGCCTACCGATAACTTTTAGTTAACATTCTGCCACACCCAACAAAAAGAGAAAAACCCCCCCCTACAAACAAAAAGGAAAACAAAACGCTTTGCCTTCCGCTCCCCCCTGTAAAACATTGTCAACGCTTCATGGTCTATTTGGCTTTTGGGTTTCTTTGTTGCTGTTGCTGTTGTCGTCGTCGTCGTCGTCACACATTTTGTGGGCGCGTTTTGGGGCTAATATTTTAATTGCCCTCCCCAGCCTTCCCACCCCCCTCCCCTCCTTCTCACATGCATGAGGAATGCGTCTCTTGGTTTCTTTCTTGTTGTGGAAAAGGCGGCCCCAAAGAAAATTCAATTACAACGCCGCCAATTGAAGAAGCAGCTACAAGAATCTACAACTCTCTGACCGCCTCCCCCAAGTGTTGTGCTTTCCTAAGTTTCCTAAATTTACTTACCTTCACACACACATTAAAAACAAAAAAAAAAAAAACCCCCCACTTGGCTATGTTGTTGCTCTTCAGGCAGCTTAAAAGATTTTCTTCACTACCGGCAATGAGTTTTACCTTTTTCTTTCTCTTTTTTCCTTTTTTTTTTTTTTTTTTAATACCTTTTGCACTCCTCACAGTTGTGGAAGAGACAAGGATTGTCCCTGCTGGTCCATTGGGAGCTACATCCATATGGTCGACTCAGGTGTTTAACAGATCATGTAACATAAAAAGGCTTTAGAGCTTAGAGGGGATTTAAGCTGGCGCCCGAGCAGGCCGCAAACAGTTCAAGTTTCATATTCACAGTGGTTGTTAGAGCATTGGAGCTTCGTTGAGGAGCGGCAAAGGACTTTTCTTTCATATTTACATGGCTGTCTGTCGTGAATGAATTTATTCAGTCATGGCGAAACGGCAACTTCTAGGCCAACAAACTTCCCTTTTCCTCTGGTCTCTTAAATTACGAAAAAAAATAAATCAAAAACCGACCATCGACACCATGAAGACCCTCATCGGTCGGTCCGTCGGTTGGTGGGTCGTTCGTTTATATTTAAACATAATTTGAAATCATTTTGAATTTTAATATTCCATCTCCTCCTGCCCCTGCCAATCCCCACTGAGCTGAGCTGTTGTTGTTTTAAATAAAAATCAACTCGATGGAAATCAGTTTGAGGTTTAATCGCTTAGAAATTGACTTCTAATGAGCCTAATTAGCCCCAACGCGCCTCCTCATGTCCCCACTCAGGATCCTGGGCCAAGTAACGATCCCAACTCAGGTGAGATGGAGGCCTTGGCAATTGAATTGCGGTCACCAGAAGAATGTTGACCAAACTGCTTGTATTTTCAGTTGCTGCTCACTGCTCGCTGCACACTGTTCGAGGGAGCGGAACAATGCGTCGTATGAGTAATATTAATGCAGCCCGTGGGCAAGCAGAGATTCCTCCTCGTGTACCCCGTACCGTTATACATTGTCCAACTCAGAGAAGCAGACGGAATGCTGCTCAAATATTTATTCTACTGAAATGGTTGAGACCTTCTGTCCGTTCGGTGTACTGTAATGTGAGGCGGCAGGATGTAGAGTGTGGTGGGTGGGTGGTTGGGCGTTGGCGTGTGTTAGGTGCCGTGTGTGCGTGTCCCTTATGGTCCAAGCAAATGCCAAACGAAGGTTGGAAAAAATAAACAAAAACGAACTGCAAATAGTACAACAACAGCCAGAGCCAGAGCAGCTCCCTGGCAACAGCTGTTCCTACTGCTGCTGCTGTTGCTGCTGCAGTGGGATGTGGACTTGACTCTGTGTTAGGCAACTCGACTAATTAGTTAGTTGGTTAGTTTTAATCTTTATTAATTCACCTACCAACCACCTACACTGAACCAAACCCAAATGGCCCTGACTGGCCTTCAATGCTTTAGAAATTCTAAAAGTGAAAAAAAATAACGGCAAAGAAAACTTGAAAAAACAGTAGGAAAAATCCTTTAAGCTGAATTAGAGTTTATAGAGCAAAAGTTGCATTCAACTGGGGCCAGCCTTGTGCCTTCCCTCTCCCCGTTCACCACCCACAGCAACGACGACGGTGGCGGCGGCTACTTTTTGATGGTCGCCGTGTTGGTGCTGCTGCTCCGATCCAAATTATATCATCATTGAAGCATTTTATATAACAGATTTTAGCTGCGGTTTCGTTCGTTTTCAGTTTTCATTTCAATTTGTTACCAACGATGTGATAACCGACAAAAAATTTGCATATTTTATTGGAAAACTGGAGAGAGAAAAAACCTAAATGGAGCTGCGTTTGGCTGCGCTTGCTTGGCTGGCTCCTTTGCTCTGCTCCAAAGCTAAACGAAAAATTAAATCCACTAAATTATAAATGAATGACATTTTACCGTCGCTCCCTCCGCTGCCCACCCCACCCTCTTGCAGTAGGGTTAGGTGTGGGCAGAGGTCTGGATCTGGTTGCCCAAGCTGCTGCTATTTTCTCGTCGTTAATCTTCAACTGAACTAAATTGTTTGCCCAATGTGACGGGGCCGGGACGGGGTGGGGGGAAATGAGGGGCGACCCAACCAATTGCAGCATGATGTTGTCTGTCCACCTGTGACTTGTTGGTAATATGCTAATGCATTGTGAAAACCCAACTAGCTGGCTCACTGCCTGCCTGTCTGCCTGTCCCTTCTATCTGTGTGGTTGGTAGGCAGGCAGCAGGCAGCCTGACTGTTGACTGCTGTTGCTGCCTGTTTATTTGCTTGTTGATTTGCCTCCTAAAAACGTTTACCAATTCAATTTGTGAATAAAGCGGCTTTAGCTTGTCTTATGAGCAAAGTGTGACTTATGTGTGTGTGTGTGTGCGTAAGCCGTTCCATGTGTGTGTCTGCAGTAGCTGTTAATTATTTATGTCATTAACTAAATTGTGGCATTTAAGGTTGCTCATCTGTATCATCGTACTGCAACCAATGATTTGGAAAATGTCAACTTGATTTTTCGCAAACAATTTTCAACTGTTTTTTTTTCGCACAGAATAAGAAAGTCACCGCAGGCAAGTTCACTGACATTCGCCTGTTAACGTTGAACGAACCAGTGCAGTTCACACGCATGACTCTTGAACTAGGAACATCAGCCGGCCAGTCAAGATCATCAATGTTGCCGGCAACATGTTCGCCTGCAAGGCAGCTGGTTTGGTTAGGCGGAATGATTTGATAAATTTTTCCAGTGTATTTTAAAGTTGTTTTTCATTTTTTTCTCCTTTGAGCTGAGCTGTCACTTTTCATTTTTTGATTTAAACAGTTTTCAATTGAATTGATTTGATTTTTTTTTTACTGTTGTGGCTGTTAACGTACTTGTTGTTGCTGCTGCTGCTGCTGCTGTTGTCCACCTGTTGCGCTGACTGTTTTTGGTTAGAAGAAAATGTTAACAATCGTGTGACATGTTTGCTTAAGTGAAATGAAACGCTAAAAATGCCAATGATGCCCAGCTTGATGCTGCTCCTCTCGGGCTTTAATATATCAAATAAATTTTTCTTTCCTTTTGCTGGTTTTTTCCTTTTGTTTGTTTTGTTAGCGGCCACTTTGACAGTCACCAACAAGACACGGACAGAGCAAGAGAAAGAGAAATGTTAAGTAATTGCAATTGGCAATTTTGTTGTTTTTTTTTTCATCTGTCTGTCTGTTTTGTCTTTCCTTCCTTTATGGTCGGTCTCTTGGCTAAGCCATTGAAATGCTCATCAAGTGGTTATGCGTGAACATATCGAAGCAGAATAATCATCAATCAACATTTGTTTGTTTCTATTATATATCAGCTGACTGACTGCCTAACTGACTGCCTAACTGACTGCCTGCCTGACTGACTGATTGGCTGACTGACAACTGCGAATTGCATTGAGCTACGTTGCCATTTACATATCCATCCGTCTGCCCTTTGCCCTTTCAAGATATTTTTGTTTCATTTTTTTTTCTATTGCAAAACACTTGAGTAGCTCAGCCCACATCTTGTTGGCTGTCTGTGAGGAGAGGAGCCAGCTGGCCTGGCCTCCCCTCCCCTGGCTAATAGACAATTAATGAGTTTGCCAAGGCGATCCAAGGCGATGCGACACATTTTCGCCACACGAAACAATAAAACTAATAAAAAAAAATTTATGATTGATTCTTTGACCAAAGCCGCTGCTCTCAACTGAACTGGATGGACACACAGTGGAAACGACGAAGAAACTTGACCTTAATTTGTCCAGCATTTCAATGGGTTTGCACGTGTGTCTGTCTGTGTGTGTGTGGGTTACACTTAACCTTTATGGTATTAGAGACCCTTTGAATAGCAACAACAGCAGCTCCAGACTGTAAACCAAACCAAACCAGGCCAGGCCAGGTCAGCAGACCCCCCCTTGCTGCTAGTCATCGCAACCAACAACAGGCGGAGCCACCTGTGAGAAGAGCCAAGCCAGCCTCCCTCCCTTTCTGCCATGTTTTAATGCTTAGCATGTGGTGGTGGTGGCCAGCGAAAAAAAAAATGCAATAAAAATCTACAACAGCAAAGCGGCAGCAACAGCAACAACAACAAATTAGTAAACAAACTAAACTGAATGTGTAACACGAAAATAACCTTGAAGTTTGTTTGTTTGTTTGCTTTTCTCTCTCTCCCCCTTTCTCTCTTTCCCTCTCTCTGTGTGTGTGTTTTATATATTTTTTTCCCCCTTTGTTAGCCCCAAGAAAAATGCATTGCGCAAGTGGCGCAAAGGCAACAGAGAGAGACATGAGCAGGCAGGGAGCCAGGCAGGCAGGCCGGAGGCTGTCCAAGGGTCGAAAATATTGTTGTCAGTGGTGCAAAGCCAAATTGTTTTTTTTTCCCCTATTATAATGATTATTTATCTTGTATTTTGTGAAAAGAACTTTTGTAAAAACAAATGATTGGTGGCCACCAACCAGTCAGTCAGTCAGCCGGCAGCCTAATGCTAATGATGACCATCTGACCATCTAAGAAGTGTGTGTTTGGCCAGAACAATGCCAGCTTGTGTCTGACTCTACAAATTAATTGCCATTCATAGTCAGGGGGGGCAGAAAGTCAAGAGGCCAATGAATTAGGCTTAATGACTGCCGTTGAGCTCAGCTCAGCTCAGTTCCTGGCTGTGATTCCTTCTTCGCCTTCTTCTCCGGCTTGAATCTGGCACATTACAGTGGGTTTGCAGTGACGCAGCTTTGGGGATTATCTTTCCCCAATTCTTACACCTCAATTTTGGTTTTAATTTATTTATTTTTGTTGGTGGTTTTTTGTTTTTTCATTGCATTACCCGTTGAGCTTTTAATAGATTGGCAAACTGGTTTACGATGACGATGATTTAATTCGCCGTCGTCTACTTAAGACTTCTTATGCATAGACTATTGCCAATTGCCTTAAGCCACACGGCTTTAACCTGTTGCCCAAACACACACACACACACACACACAGAGGCACACAGAGCCACACTGAGATACAAAATTTATGGCATCAATTTGGCTGGCAGAGAACAAATGTCTCGCGGGCAACAGCAGCAGCAGCAGCCGCCTTTGATTCTCCCTCAAATCATGTATAACAATTAAGCTTCTCTGTCTGTCTGTCCGTCTGTCTGTTTGATTTTGTCATTGCGGAAATGTCAAGACAACAAAAAAAATATTGAAACACCGAAACCGAAGCCGAAGCCACCGCCACTGAACTGTTTAATCTGATTTGTTAATGAAGATACAAAAGCCAACAAAGACAGCCACCCAACGTACCTCACCTCACCTCAGCTCTGCACCCCACCTCAGCAGCAGTTTGAGAACATTTTTTTGTAGGGGGAAGGTAATGGAAATGTAAAAGCCGGTGGAAAAGTTTTTATTATTAAATCTCTCTGGCCAAATGCATTTGACTTTCAATTATAAAGTTTTTTTTGTTTTTCCCCCTTCCCTCTCAGCCTGACCTCTCAGTTAGGCCAACGCACTTTGTTCAAACAGCAAAGTCAAATTGAATTACAAATCAAATCGGAATGGGAAAAATAAAAAAAATCCACACATCGGCGGTGGGTGGATTGTGGGGGAAACAATGGCGGCAGCAACTAGGAAATTCAATATCAAATGTTGTTGGAAAATTCATTTACACGCCGTGAACTTTAAGGGAAACAAAAAGAAGAAAAGAAAACCGTAAACCGTAAACAAAACATAAATCATAAACAATAACAACAGCTGAAGAGAGGTGAGGTGATCAGCCCAGCACCAGCCCAGCAGCAACCCAACAGCTGTTCAGCAAGGTCTGCCTGCTGCAACGGCTGCCCAACCAACTTCCTCGTAATGCGAAACGCAGAGATTTAATGTTGCTGCTCCCTCGCTTCGCCCCTTTGGTTGGTTTGGTAGCTTAGGCTTGGGCAAGAGGTAAAAGCATGATATTGAACTGCATTAAGCACTATTTGTGGTTGCCTGCCTGTGCGAGCATCTTGCATCATAAATCAGGAAATAAAATCCTCAACTTCCGATGCGATGCGTTGCGTTGCCATTGAAACAATGCGTGTGACACTGGGTGGTCCAACTGTCCCACCAGTCCACACAGGAGGGATCTTTGAAGGTGTCTCATGGGTTTACCCATCTCTTCTTAGTTTTTATGGAGAAACAAACCCCCATTAAGTCAATTGATCGATGCTCGATAGACTGAAATGACAGCTAGAAGCGCTCACACTGGGCTCGCTCAAACGCAACTGTACCGGACAGGCTGTTAACTATGAGCCCTAAAGCAATTAGAATGAAAAAATTAAAAAGCCTTGAATGGCCAGTGATGGGTGGCAAATTCATCCTCCCGCACTGATAGTGACCAGCATATTGGATTAATGAAATGGCCTAAGGCCAAGATGGAAGGGTTGATTGGATCCTACTGGGTGGCTGGCTAGCTGTGGACGTTAAACGACGCCGCCCCACATTAATAATCATAATAATTGCATATTTCCACTTAGATAAGCACGACGGCAAAGCGGCAAGGGGCCGCCTCGTTTCATTTCACTGATTTTAATATTTAATCGCATCGTACCAAAGGCGGCGGCCCCATGCGAGTGTCCCTTTCGTAATGTCTTCGTCGAGAATGACAATCAAAAGTTTGTTACTCAAGTTTTCGGTTCTCTTACATTGGGGTCATGTTGTTAGTTGATTTTACATGCATTTGCCATGTCATGAGGGCATGAGGG
The DNA here is from genome assembly GCA_035078785.1 of Collessia kirishimana. Taxonomy (NCBI): domain Eukaryota; kingdom Metazoa; phylum Arthropoda; class Insecta; order Diptera; family Drosophilidae; genus Collessia; species Collessia kirishimana. The sequence continues at coordinate 13,724 of JAWNPV010000770.1, forward strand.
GGCGGTTAAAACAGCTTCTCAAGCTTTGAAAACTTTTGCCAGCTCCAGGGAGCATGTGGTTGTCCAATTTGTGGCTTTCATGTCATGTCTGCCTGCCTGTGACTGGCTTATAAATATTTTAGTTAAGAGCAACTATGGCTGCCACCGAAAGTAACAGTTTTGGGTTTAAAAGTCACAGCCAGTAAGTCATAACACCCCAGTGTCATTGTCACTTTCGTGCTGCCTGCCGATATGAAGGCTGCCAGAGAAGCCTGTGGCTGGGGTGGGGGGCCTCAAGCATAAAGGCTGCTTGCGGTGTGGTAGCTCATTAAACGCTTCACAGAGCAGTGATGTGGTATGTACACTGCAAAGAATTTCCAACTGAGTCCATGGATAGTTCTTTACTGTGCAGAGCCTGTGCAGAGGTGGGGTAGCCTGAGTGCCAGGTGAATCGATTTCTCTTTCGAATACCCTGAAATACCATCAATTATCCTTGTCTCCCATTGTTTCTAGAAGTGTATGTCTCACTTACACATCAGCACACCCTACATGTGTCTATAATAAGTGGGGAAATTGGTTTCTATTTGCAATTTTGATGCCGTTGCCTCTGCCTCTGCCGTTGCCTCTGCCTGTGTCTTTGCCTGGGCCAACAGGAGGAAGGAAGACGAAAGGATGTGAGAAGGTGAAGCTCAGCTCGGTAGGCAAATGGCTACCGATTTTATTTTGTAGCTGCTGAGGCAACTGCTAAGCTAACCCGCTTGCCTTTTGCCTCGTAAACTAATTATTCTAATGTAAATCACAGACGGGGGCGAGACATTTAGCAGCATCAGCAGCAGGAGATGAGCTGGGATGCTGAGATGTGCCAAGGAAAAAACTGTTGCCCTATGCCGGCCGATATACCGACATGTGTAGTTATCCCCATGGATGTTGTGTCTCCTTAGCCAACCAGGCGTTAGATGGTTGCCTGGTTAGATGGGCGGCATGCTTATGCACTGCCAGAGTTGCCATAATTACATGCGTGTGTGTGTGTGTGTGTGTGTGTCAGCCTTATGT
>JAWNPV010000774.1:0-14721 GCA_035078785.1 Collessia kirishimana
CCTTTTTATCAGGGAAGCACGACATTTAGCGGCAGCGCAAGCAACAATCGTGTCTTCAGCCATGGCAATGTAAGCAATTCTTCAATGGCGGCCGATGGTAGCTTGTCAACTCAAACGCACAACGCCTCTATGTATGGAATAAAAGCTGTTGCAATGCGACCAAAAACATCGGCAGGTGACAGCAGAGGGGCTTTGAACGCGACAAATCTTGGTCTTTCGCAAACGACACAACGTATTCTTAACTTATTGGACACTTATTCAACACCACTGACCGAAGCGCGAAAGATGGGCAGCGCCATTAGAGAGCATCAGGCCAGCCGCAACCAACGAAATCAGAAGATGCCCTATTCGCGGCCGAATTCCCATTTCAATTCACACAACAGCAATAGCAGTGTCAGTGAGTCGTCGGAAAATCGATCCTCAAAACTGTTAGTGCCTACTGTACAGCAGCTTCTAGAGCATCGGCGTTTACTTCGTGTCGTTTCAAGCAAAACGGAATTGACCGACAGGCCAAAGTTGCTTTCGGCTTCTATTCCAGCATCTGCTGCACCTTCTGTTCCAGTTGTTGTTCCTGAGTATCCGCAAGTCCAGAGCAGTGATCAAAGTCATAGTCATACCAACAAAATGCGCTCTCGACTCTCTCATCAGACACGTAAAGAACCGCGTGAGGAACAAGAGCTCCCTCCCCAGCCACTAGACTTGCCCAAAATTACTTTTCCCGATATGGCCAGCGTTCCGAAATTCGATTTGATCATCCAGCCACTACCAGCTGTTTCTAAAGTACCAGCGCCTGTAAAATCAGTCGTGCTTAGCTCCGCCGTGCCTGCGAAGACAAGTAATTCTTCCTCTTCCTCGTCTTTACTATCACCAAGTAAACACAAGCGGATATATGAATTCGACGATCCATTGAAGCTGCATAGCGACACCAGCATTATTAGGCCTTCTAGGCACAACTTCATTTTCGACCCTCCAACACCATTAGAACGCCAAGAAAATGTAAATCATCTATCAAATGGGACAGATGATACTAGCAGCATTGCTGCCAGACCTAAAAAGACCGAATCGACGCTGCACACCAGCGGAAGTATCCTAGATATTTTACTTCCTGTATCCCAAAAAGCACCAACAACTCAAAGCACAACTATCTCAACAGGCAATGGGTTTGGCGATCTGTTTAAAAAACCTACAGACACATGGGAATGCGAAACATGCATGGTGCGTAACCAAATGAAAGACAGCAATTGTGTTGCTTGTGGCACAACAAAGTTACAGCAAGAAAAACCAGAAATCGTAATGCCGTCAACTAGCCAGCCAGAGGTTGCAGAAGGCACCGCAAGCACCAACTCGACCAATACAGGGTTCGGCGATCTTTTCAAAAAATCGAATGTCTGGGATTGTGCCGTTTGCATGGTATCCAACAAAGAAGGCGCCACTCAATGCATAGCCTGTGAGGCGCCACACATATCGAACAAGTCAATATTAATAGCGTCCTCTTCTTCATCGTCATCATCAGCTTCATCGACATCGTCAAATTCATCATTGACAACTCCGCTAACTGTTAACAGTACCAGCAGCGGCTCTGGTTTTGGTGACGCTTTTAAACCCAAAGCCGACACTTGGGAGTGTGACACATGCCTAGTAGTTAACCAGTCTAGTTCAATAGAGTGCGTAGCCTGCCAGACGCGCAATCCTCATGCCGATAACTCCAATGCTACCGCCACCGTGTCATCTTCGCACACGAATCCTACGAGCAACAGCAACAACTTTAAGTTTGGCTTCAGCACTGATACAGCTTTTGTTAATCCCAAACCGGATGCAAGCTTTCAGAATCTGGCAGCTGCCCAAAAGGCAGCCACCTGGGATTGTGATACCTGCATGGCACGGAACGATATGTCGCGGAAAAGTTGCATTTGCTGTGAACAGCTTAAGCCTGGTGCCAACATTGGTAGCACTGTTGGCTCTGATACTGCTACCCAGGTACCCAAGTTTAAGTTTGGTTTTGGAGCCGCGAACAAAACTGATACGTCACCTAGTCCAATTACTGCAGCAGTGCCTAAGTTTAGTTTCGGTTTTGCACCCGCTAAAGATAATAGCAAACCGGTGGAAGGTTTTAATTTTGGTGCCCCGGTTTCGTCGGTCTCTGTGACTACCAGTGCGCCCGCTACCAGCGCTACAGAAGCGCCTAAGACTGTTACCTTTAATCTGCAACAGCAGAAGCAGATGGCGACAGAGGTAAAGGCGACCGATACGATTGCGCCAGTAAGCACCTTAGCCCCAGCGGTTACACTCTCTACAGATGGCCCAGGCCTATTCACCGCAACTGCAGCAGTACCCACATCAGCTCCATCCAAGCCAGATCTAGCAGCATCAGTTCCACCAGCATTTAAATTTGGAGTTGTAACGGGCACAGCTACAACAACCAGCCTTCCCGTTAGAAGCAGCAGCAGCAGCAGTAGCACTATCACCAGCAGCGCTACCAGCAGCGACACTACGATAAGCGGTTCTTCCGCCATTGGCATTACAACCAGCTCCAGTTCCATTTCTAGCATTTCCAGCACTAGCAGCAGTACAACTACTCTGTATAGCTTGCCAGCGAGTTCAGCCAATATTTTTAAATTTGGTTCTGGCCCCGCTGTGATCAATACCACCGCCGGTGCAGCATCTGTGGCTCCAATAAATCCCATGTTTAGCTTTAGTGGGCCGACCACAGCCATAGTAACCAGCACCAATACCCCAACGGTCAGCATCAGTACTTCGTCAACCGATAGCGTTTTTGGCACTACACCCATCTTTACTGCGCCTACATCTGATTCATTTAGTTTTAGCAGAAATCCACAACCGCCACCAGCATCAGCAGCAACTGCACCTGCAGCTGCTCCGGCACCGGGTTTCTTCTTTGATCAGACATCAAAATTGGGATCAACAGTAGCAGATACAGCCAACGCGCCGACTGTAAAACCAATATTTGGGGCAAGTCCTGCAGTAGAAGTCGTCGATGGCAACACCTCCCGCAGCAGCAGCATTGGAAATGCATTGACAACTACACCAGCAACCAATCCACTGTCCACTGGCTTTTGGAAAAATGAAAGCACCAGTAACTCGGCCAACCAAAGAGCCACTGTGATCGGCTCAAACTCAGCTACGCCATTTGTTTTTGGAGCCCAACAGCAGGCACCAGGAACAACCACAACTCCCACCACTAACTTTGGCTGGCCTTCGTCCAGCAACGGTGGATCAACATCGACCGCAACATATCCAACGGCGTCTTCGGCGCCCAGTATAGCGCCAGCACCATCTTTAGTTGGAGGTGGTTTTCCTTCTAATGTATTTGAGAACGTTAGTAATCCCTTTGGAGCTTCAGCAGCGGCATCCAATATCTTCAATAGCAACAACAGTGCTTCCGCTGTGCCTGCCAAGCAGCCCATGATTTTTGGCGGTAGCGGTGGCAATAGCGGCGGTTTTGGAGCTCCAGCAGCATCGACAGCTACTGTGCCAAAACCAGCTTTTAACTTTGGTTCCGCCGCAGCTGCGCCCGCAATGGTAAGTCTACAGCCTTAAGCACAGATAAAAAAATTAGTTTCGGCATCGTATCTTATACAAATATACATCCTATTCCGTGGATCCCAGCAGCGCCCACTTTGTGAATTAAATTAAAATTCACTCGAAATGTATGATTCTCAGTGTTGTTCAAACACACATTTTGTACGGTTCGACTTTCCTCCATACGAAGGCTTTTGAAATTTTGTCTTCGACTTAGTTCGATGCCGATTTAATCTGTTCAAAACATTGCAAAAAGTATTACAATTTTGTTGGTCAAAAAAACTGAAATAAATGCTTATAAAAAGCATTTGAATTATCGGTCGGCGGAGTTTTTTAAATTAATTTGATCGAAGATACGTGTTTCTAAAAAATACAAATAATTGTAATAAAAATAAAGATCGTAAATAATTGTGTTCCGTGGACCGTGAATGTGGCATGTTGTAAAACATTAAGAGATCAAAAATTAAGTGCGTCCTTCGTACTAAAACCATTTATTCGGTATGCTAATATAAGTATTTGAATGGTTCTTTATCACCTATTCATCATGAATCGGGTCAGATATTAAAAGAGAAAGTTAAATTGTGAAAGTTTCGTAGTTAATTAATTTATTAACTTTTATGTTTAATTGAATTGTTCATCGCTTCATCATTAATTCCTCTTACTTCTTGCGCACCCCATTCAGCCTGCTGAACCCTTCTTTTTTGGAGCAGCAACTAACAATGCGCCGACAGGTGGCATCGGTGGCAACGGCGTTGTCGTGCCCAAGCCAAATTTCAACTTTACTGGCTCTACAACCTCGACAGCCACTCCGCAGACGCCGGCCTTTAACTTTACAGCAAATGCAGCAACTATGGCGCCAACGGCTAGCGATGTAAGTACTCACACACAACCGTGCATACATATACATTTTTACACAGGCTCGCACACATGCGCACATGATCCTCACACTCATATCCAATGCACGACGGCTACCAATCCAGTTTTATATACATTTATGTATGTATGTATGTAGTTGTAATATATTGCTGGTTAGTTTAAGTTGCCTTCACACATTCAATGTGTGTTAATGGTGTTTTTGTCTTGCATGTGATAATAACCGTAAAAGTAAAAGTCAATCTTTGACATCGATTAAAGTAGTTCTTATCGATTATGCTAAGCCTTAGCATCAGCATCCTACTTACCTACATGCATATGCACAGAAACTCTTAGTTGTATTATGTGTGTGTAAGTATGTGAGATTTCGAAATTTCGACCCAATTTCACAGCTCTTTTTCATCTTACATTTAAAAACTATAAATACTAACACGGAGATATATATGTATGTGAAAAGATTATCATTCCATGATAAGTTGACCATAATCACTCTGGTAAATGGAACTCATATATTGTAATTATGGTTATTCTTAGTTGTTTTATCGATCGTCGGACGTCATATTTTCCAAAAGAGACGAAATGGAATTCGAGTATTTGATTCACTAGCTCTTTAGAGAGGGCGTCTTTGCTTTGAGCTTCTTCACAAAATAAATATTTGTAGTCAGACAGTACAGTACAGACAGCACAAACAGATTAACATGCCGAGCCACAAGTATGTATCTTACAATATAGAAATTGCACAAGAAGACGGTAAACTAGTTTTTAAGCCTTAAATTATGGTGTTAAATATTTAAAACTTAAGCTTAAGTTCAAGTTTAAGATTTAAGTCAATTTAAAAAAAATAAAGCGGATGACCTGTCCTGTCCGTCAGATGAAAGTGTTTGCTCAGGTTAGGAAGTTAAGAGTCAGTTTCGAAAGTAAATGTAGGAATGCCAAGTTGTTATTCTGGGCAATGATGCGATATAGGCTGTGAAATTGTGTCGATATGGATGGTTTTAAGTATGATATTTGGATATTTGGAAAGGCATCAACTGAATATATAATAATTTTTCGCTTATTTAACAATAACATATATTATTTCTTCTCTTTTTATTTTTTTATTTGGTTATCTCCACGTACATTGCCTTGAAATCTTGAATTTTCGGTCTTGATGTGTTGTTGTATACCAATTCGTATCTTATATGTACTCCTATTGTGCAACTTCCAAAATTCTGTACTCTGTTAAACTTTCGGGCACGGTCACGAATACTACTCTACTACTACTACTACCACTACTACAACCTCCACCTACTGCTACTGCTGCTGTTGCTGCTGCTGATCCTCCGATCTCTTACTGTTACTTGTAAACGGGGATTGGGCCCACTCAGAACCGTGTCTTCCAGTTTGGTGCAGTCAATTCAACCCAGGGCAGCGTCGGCGCTAGTGCCCCTTCAACTATGTTTAATTTTACCGCAACAGCGCCCCAAACGCAGGTAATAGAGCTTTGTAATTTACGAAAAATGAACATAAAATTATCAAAAACAATAGACAAAACTGGACTCCAATACCCATCTAGCACCCCCTCTACTTACAAATATTTAACATAAGTGTGCACACATATTGAAGCATACAAAGACTTAGTTATTTTGATTAACGGTAAAGAGCTAATGTTTAACGTATCCAAGTACATTACACTTAGTCTCGCCATCTTTATGCGTTATTATACATATAACTAACACTCTCAAACCACAAACGCTTTCCCCATTCTTTGCATCCCTCCTCGTGCATGTCATTTAAAATAAAAACCCCACCAATGGACAGAGCAGAGAGCTCTGTTTCTTGGCATAGCTGTCTAACTGCATAACTGTGTGATATGAAAAGTAGAGTAATGAATGTGGGTATGCAACGCAAAGATGGTATTTTCGTTTTAAACAGTTAAGCAGTTTCTATTTCTTTTTTTTTTCCTTGCATGTAATTATACAACTTTTTTTCTTTCAACACTCCAATGATCTGCTCACAGTGGGCGCCGGTGCTGTAGCTTTAATTTTAAAGCGCAATCTATTGCAGCGGTGTCCACAAGTTGTTAGTGGCAGTAAGCAGCACTGAATATAAAAGAATAACAGAAAGACACAAACCTACATATGTAGAGCAGTAAGTGTTGAACACTATGCTAACATATAGGTTTTTGTGTTCTTGTCTTCTGTACCGACTTTTGTGGAGAGTAAAGCAGCTAACTTATAAGTAAACCAGATGAGCAAAGAATTGGACACTTCTGTGCTGGAATACGGCATCGCCAATGCGCGTACAAGAGTGTGCATAACGGCTGTCTTGCTTTTTCAAGTCTCCATTTCAATAATATTTCGTAATTCTTGTATTTCATCCATGTTCATAGCCCTTACCCAGCCAAACACAATTTGAATTCTTACATACATTGTAGTTGCATAGCTAATAGATATGAAATTTATGTGCGGCAAATGGAAATCAGTCAAAATACTAAAGATATTTTAAAGAACGAAGGCACTATGTTGACACCACCCATCGTTACCATCTCCACCCCACATGCAATACATCTCTCACTTAATTGAAAACTAAATCAACAAAACAAACCACCTGAACAAAAACGAAAACAAAAACAACAAATCAAACCACAAATATGTATGTATATATCTTTTACAGTTACCACCTAAAGTCTCCGCATCGCCGTTTCAATTTACTGCTGGCGCCGTTGCGTCTGCGCCAACTAATATATTTGCGTAAGTAGAGTGAAGATAAATGAATCTAGTACCAATGAGATGTGGCAGCTTTAGTTGTGCCTGCCGCGAGCAAAACACACTGTGATGAGGAACACTTAGTAGGCGGCTTTTTTCTTATTTTTTTTCTCTTTTTTTTCAATTGGCAATATACACTTAATAATCGAAAGATAATCTTGAGTTGGTGGTTAACAATTGATTAAAACAAAGACATTGTGTTTGGATAGTTTATATGCAACAAAAGAAGTAATTTTTTTGTACTTTTAATCGATTGATCAACTTTCCTTGTTTTTGAATCCTTGTAGTTTAACTTTCGTGATTTATAATCCATATACTTGAGATAATAGTGTCTTTAATTCAAAGATACAGTAAGCGTGTTCAGTCATAATACCAAAGACCTTATGCAGTCGACCAAAGACTTGCAGACGATTTCTTCCTTGTATCAGCCGTAATCGATACATTGGATAGAAGATTTGACTCAGCGTTATCTTGGTTAGACGCTTCTTATCTAGCTCTTCATGATTACTTTGCTTCAGATGAGCTATCTTTATAAACAGTTGTTTTTGTTTTAACCAATTGGCAAATCATGCTAAAGAGATTCAAAGTGTGAATTGAATTTTATTTGATTTTACACCGTCTTATCCATTTTTGTTTTTTGTTATATTGTCACCCGTAACACACACACACCCACAACACACACACACATAGAGACAATACATACATGTCGATAGAAAATTGTACCCAAACTCACAGACACATAGACACAATGCATTATTAACCAACCTTTAAGTCACTGTTTAGTGGCATTAATATTTAATTGATGTATTTTAAGGCATTTTATTTTTATTATTCCGAGTTGTGTTGAACGGCTGATGAAAAGAAATTAAAATTTACTAAAACGTAAAACAGCGATTCGCCACAACCATTTTGCACAACCTGGGAAAGTCTCATGCGTTTTATGTGTTGTTTCATTTTATGCGTTACCGTTATATGTTGTTTGCCATGTCTTCATTTCGTTTAATTAATTTATACATTTTTTTTATTATTTTTTATATTTTATTGCATTTTGTGTGTGTGTGTGTTTTAATTAAGCACTCATGGTCGGGGCGGGGCTCCAGTTATTGGCCTACGCAACAAATATTGACAGCAAGTGTTCCCAAATTCAATTTTAATCCTTGTCACTTATTAACACTGATCAGCACTCATGTGCCTCAACACAAATATGTTGTATGTACAAACGTGTTTGAAATCAACAAGACAACAAAACATTCAAATTTTTCAAAGCTGACTCTATTCATTAGTCTACTCTTGCCTCTATTTAGCACAAATTGTCGAAAAAAGTAAACTCATCCCCTATTTTACATATCCCACCATTTTAGGCCGCATCCTGTGGCCATTACACTGATCAGACGTCACTTTCTAGAAAAGGATCGGCTCGGTCTAAGAACATTTTGTTTTGCTAACAGGAAGATGTTGGATTAACCTAAAGATCTCGATTTTTTTTAAAGACTAAGCCCGAACCTTCAGCAAATTTCAAATTACAGACTTATGGGTGCTGGAAATTGTATTTCTCAAGTCACTATAGAAATCCATCTTTTTATTTCGTTCAATAAAACTCTCTGGTCTTGAGAATGGCAAAACAAGTAACTATTTAGTCGGACTCTTCAACAGTCTGTTGTGTTCTGGCCAGTTACCTTAGCTTCATTGCAAGCTCTTCTGTCCCGATTCTTATATAATGAATATATAAATTTATTTCTACACACCTTAATGTGTGTTGTCCTTGGTTTTTGTAAACACAACTGTACTTATATGATGTACAACGCTTTAAACGTCTCAATGCATTACAAACATACGTATATATGTTTATGCTCTTTAAGCTGACTTTTTTATGCAGTTCACACGCATGTGTTTCACTGTTGCTCCCGGCGCCATCTCCTGCGTAAGGTTAGGCCAGAGAAAAAATTTTTCTTATTAATGTTTTGATTTTAAATTCTGCAGCTTCAACCCGCCAAGCACTGGCAGCGCTGCCCAGAACAATCAGATGGCCCGACGGAAGACACGTCCTCCGCTACGCCGTCGGTAGAAATGGGCTCGGCGGGAACGGTCGTCGTCGTTGGGGATGCCGCATCCGACGTCGTCGCCACCGCGACCGCCATTACGCCAGACGCCGCTTCCGGCGCCTCCATCGCTACCTTAGCAATTTTGAGGAGCAAACAAAATGCACAACGTTGGACACAACTGGGACTTGGTACTGAAAATGGACCTGTAATCGTAACCGAACTCAAGCTGACGGACACCGACAGCGACAGAGCCGACAATACAGCAGCAGTTGCAGCATCAGCAGCCACAGGATCAGCAGTATCAACAACGGTTGCAACAAAGAAATCACCTGTGATAACTGTGCGCCAGCTGACAGAACAGTGCAGAGAACGGATGTACTATACTAAGTTCGTTCAGCGCCGCAGCCGTCGACTTCAAGAACAGAAGCTGCAGATTCAAAAGAGGCTGAACCAGCTGCAGCATCCGAGGCAAGAAAGTAACAAGTATCGCTATGTGCGCAGCAGCAACAGCAACAACATAAGTGGAGCAGGAGCTACAGCGACAGGGAACGCTGCCGGAACTAGGACAACAACAACAACCACAACAACGACGCGAACAGCAACAACTGGCAACTGGAACGGGCAGGAGAGATTTGTACGTGGCACACGTCGTCAACTCCTTAGCAGAAGGAGCAACACAACTAAGAACGAGGTAAATAAAGACAAAAAGGAAGACTCAGAAGATAAAACTAAAAGCCATAAAAGAAGTGCAGCCGACCCAAGCATCCATATCAATCCAGAATCGGGATCTAACATTCATCGTAGCTCAAATCAACACATTCGAGTGCTGCGCAATCGGTATAAATTGGTACGCAACCGATCAGGTGTCAATGATGAGCTGATTGAATAAAGAGTACAAGATACCAGCTATCTATATAGCTAGATCTATTAATTGGTTGGCTTGGCTACCTGTTGGCTCGCAGCTATATGGATAACAGTCAAGTCCCTGATAAGGAAACTAAAGGGGAAATATATACGGCGCACAATGACCAGATAAAAGTACAGAAGAATCCGACAATGGACATAATATTGGTGTCGCACTGAAGCGGACTATTATTGGTAGAACATGTATGGAACATAGTTGGTACACCTTGGGCCATTTTGTTGCTATTTCAACAACACGGACGTGACAACACAACTGAATGAACGTTCAAATGTATTTTTGAATTTTAAATATTTTTTCTTATCTTTTGTTGAATTATCTATAACATTTTTGTAGTTGTGTTAAGGAATCATATATAAATACAATTATAATAGAAACTATTGCACATATGTATATTTATGGGTATATGTATGTGGACACAAACACCCTATACACACATAACACACACACCCAAGACTCACACTCACGTAAATTAGGAGAATATGGTGAATGGAGAGAGCAGCATATTAAGTGTAAAGTGACATAGAATTAATGTTAAAGGCAACAAGAAATGTAAAGCAATCTAACTAAATCTTGTTAGAACCAAACAGCAAGCATATAACCATCTACAATCCACGCGAAAATAGAAATTTTTATATTTTATATCGATTGTACTAATTAAATACACGTTTTCACATAGCCCATTCTGTTGCAAGCCTCCCTCCTGGGCATTCTCCTCATGGGCACACATGCAGGCATACACAAGTATATCAATTTGTTCTTTGTTTCTTCCGTGTTCTGTGAATTAAAGCGCTTTTTACTTTATATGTATCAAACAAATTATATTTACATATTCCTTATTCTCTACTGATAATTATGTTATAATTTTTTTTTTTTTTTTTTTTTTTTGTGTCAAATTTGTAAAATAGCTTTGAACAATATTTAAAAATATGTTTGAAGAAAATAGCGCAGAAGCAAACAGAAAATTCAGGAAAAACTTTAGAAATAAACAAAAATATATATAAAACTATATATAAAAAAATATTACATTAATGACTTGTCAAATATAAATAGCCAGGAGAGATCTCGCTCACAAAGATGGAGCCATGAGTTTGGTTTCCATAAGGGCACCTCTGCTGCATCGTTTGTGTGCTACTATTGTCTGCTATTGTTTGGACCAAGCAGTTGCGAATTTTTGAGGCAGGACTTTGCCGTCCACTTGGACTTGATATCGCTGATTCAACGCCAAATAAACTCTAAAGACAATTTAAAAGCGAGTGGTGCGACACACTGATAATGAAATAGAGCGAGATGGAAAACGAGTCGGTCATGTTTCAACTAGAAGAGCAGAAAAGTGCGTGAAACGCCAAAGTCCTAAAGTTTTGTTATTCATTTTAAACGATTTTATTTGAAAGAACGAAAACAAAATCAACAACAATTAATATCATAAATATATAGTTACGAGCAAGAATTTGAAATAATGCTTTAAGAAAAACAAAACGTGGGAATGCAACATGTGCAGAACAGATCGTAATAAATTGTAATGATGTAAATGTAAAATTTTTAAATTTATCTTTTTTGTAAGCCAACAACAACTGCAGGGATGAATAGTCCCTGTTAGTCTTTATGAGTGTTGAGTCACGTCACGACAGAAACCCTATATAACGACAACAAAAAAAATTATGTAAACAGCAGTTAAGAAAATGAATTCATAATGTAAATAAGTAAACGTATAAAACTTACATACATATATGCGGTATGATAATTAAAAACAGCATAAATTGAAAACCTAAATTTTATTTAATGTGTTTTCTTTGTACTCAGAATAGGCACCACAGACGCGTGCACCTGTGCATTGTCCAACAATGAAACAGACAGGAGCCACAAAAAAAAAAAAAGACTATGTTGTGACCTTGTTGGTCGTAAGATTCACCTTGGCCTTCTTTGCTGCGCGCTAGCCCGGGTAGGCCAATGATCTGATTGGTTATTGGCTTCTGTCATGAAGTAAGAGTGACGAGTTAGCGTATTTTTATTTCGATAGCAAGTAAACCTTAACAAAATATTACTTGGGTGTAATTACTCAATGCGTTTATGGTAGAATTCAAGCAATTGCGGAATATGAGCTAAATACGCTTAGTTAAGATGCTGAGATGCCATTCGATGCTCTGACTTTGCTTGGTCTTATGAGCTTGCTTTCTTTTTTGGCGCCTTTTTAAAGTCCGTAAAATAAAAGGACATCTTACACAAAAAGTTTGTATGAAATTATATAACATTATGTGCGTATTGGTTGACAGATAAATAGTTTTCGATTAGCTCAAAAAATCGCAGATGTCCTAAAGAATTTTCTGCCTACGAGCTTTAAGGCTATTAACAGTTAATTGCCGTTAAAATGGGACGTATAAATATTGTTTAGAAGAAGTCCTATTGTTGATAAGTTAGGAGTTTTGTTATAAGTAGCTCTCCAAGTTTCTAAAAATTTTTTAGCCCGGCTAAGTCGACACAGGGCTTTGATTATATTTAAATTGCTAGTATGACCAAGTCAAATGAATTAAATTATTTTCCAAAAGCAAAACGTATATGCTTTAATAATAAAAATAATTATATGTAACGGTTGCGCCATTGGTTTTTTATAGTTGCAATCCATTTTAACACCAACTCATTGCTTATTCTTACAACGCTTAAAATTTTTATTATATTGATTGACCGAAAAGAAACCGGTGATTTTTTTAAAAACAGTAACAACATTTTTTTAAATTTTAGAATGAACTTTAATCAATTATATATTTTCCATTTTGTTGGATGACCTTTCGCCACCTTTCCTTTAAATTCATTTTTCCACGCTCATAGAAATTCTGGACTTAAGCTGCAAAAAACTGAAAAAATGTTTTTACTGTTTTTGAAAAAATCGCCGGTTTCTTTTGGGTCAACCTAATATATATATATATTATCGAACTAAAATTTGTAGGGATTCAATAATATGGTCACTCTAACAGAACAAAGTAAAGCCATGGGTCATTTTAAACGTGATCATTTATGTCTGACTACACATGTGTGCCATTTAATATTAAAAATATGTTAATTGTTTTCGTATCACTTCGCAATTTAATGACCTAAAGTCTTTGTTTAATAGGTAGATCGTCAGTTTTTAAGCTTCTTTTATTTGTGGCTGATTTCAAATATAAAAGATTCTTATATTTTAAATGGTATTTTTGTTATCGATAGGCACGTAAATACAATTTGCTGAAAACGATAGTTTAACATCTTTTATCGACAATTGGAAATTGATGCCTTTTTTATTTTCTTTTGGTTGTCAATTGTGTTTGTTTTTGTCCAATCGGTTCATGTTAAGTGTGTTTATGTTTGTAACTGATACGTTCTGTCTTCTACTAATTTGCTGAATAATGCTATTTAGTTATATTATAAAAAAAATTGAGACAAATACGTGAAACCATAACGCAAAACCCAAACCCCAATCGCATCCGTCGCTGCCGTTATGTGTGTGTGCGTGCGAGTCTGTGTACGTGATTGTTTGCCTGTGTAGAGAGACAGTCGCTGTTGTCGCTGTGTTTCGTTGAAAGAGGGTAAAAGGGCGGTAAAAGAAAAGTCAACAAACTTCTACGGGAACGGGGACGGCAAACTGTAATAGTTATACTCGCATAGGTGGACAACGCGCTGTGACTCTGCTATTGTCTCCGCCCTGCTTTTTTGAGTCGGAGTCGCCATAACGGAGCACGCGAAAATGTTTTCGAAAAAGAAGAAGAAACCATTGATCTCTATGCCGAGCAATTTTGAGCATCGTGTCCATACGGGATTCGACAAGCGGGAGAACAAATATGTGGGGCTGCCCCTCCAGTGGGCGTCCATAGTGGGCAACAATCAGATTTTAAAGTCAACCAACCGTCCACTACCGCTGGTTGACCCTTCCGAAATCACACCTACAGAGATACTCGACCTTAAGACCATCGTACGTCCGCATCACAATAACAACAAGGCAGACACTACATCCTTAAACAGCAGTAGCAGTACTATGATGATGGCCTCCGTTTCTGGACCAGGCATTGGAAGTGGAGTCGGCGGGATAATGGGTGGTTCAGGACAACAGCACCATATGATGGTATCTGGCGGTGGAAACGGCGAATCAGTAGCGGCTGCCATGCCACCTGGTATTATGCTGCCCAAAACATCTCATGTCGCCAGATCTAACTCACTACGCAGCTCCAGTCCGCCGCGTGTACGTCGTCTAGCTAATGTCCCTCCCGCTGTACCAGAGGAAGATACCGTCACGGCATCCTCTACCCCAACACCTGGCTCCGTAGCCGGATCTATTTTTAAGCAGCAACCAATGCCACATCCAATGCTCTACCCCAGTCAACATCCGCATCCGAATGGCGCTACCGGGCCATTGGCTGTGCGCACTGACCAAGCCTACCGGCCCACAGTCGGAGCCCCACCGACTGGCATGCAACAGACATCGCCGGTAGGCTCTGTGGCCAGTGCGACGCGTTCTACCCACTCCCATACGCATTCTCACCACAACAGCACTACAAATGGCAATGGTATCAGTAATTTTCCTATGTATCCTTCATCGCAGCAAGCAAAGCCAGCTGCTGTCATGCCA
>JAWNPV010000779.1:0-14646 GCA_035078785.1 Collessia kirishimana
CAACTGAACATGGAGCACAGCAAAAGGCAAACAACCGCACACGCTATACGCACACAGAGACACACACACACACACACACCCTGACCTCCTTCATAGCTTAGTTGTAGACCCTGCAACTGTTTCTGCGTCTCTGAGTTTTCCAGCTGCCTGCCTGACTGGCAACCACAAATATCTAAATTTGATTCGAATTTTCACCAAAATTTCCCTTAACAACTCAATGATTTTCATTTACCTTTTCAACTCAACTGCTAATTAGCAGCTGCCACTTGGCTGCCTTGGACTGCAACTCACTGCAGCCCACCCCGCTGGCTTCAAATTTATTATTTTTAAACCATGAAAATATAATTTTCCACCTTCAAGTAACTTAAATTCTTGCAGGAATTTTATTTAAAAAATTTTTCTTAACCAATTTTCATTGTATTTTTAAGCAGGGAAATTGCCCGACTGACTGAATGACTGGATGGCTGCCTGGCTGGCTGCCTGCCTGGCCAAAAGGCCGTTTTATTTGTTTTCATTTGACCCTTGTGGCCACTGCAGGCATCGAACAGGGGAAAATCCTGCTCCTGATGGCAGGATAAACACCTTAAAGCCGGTTTCATCTACCTGTTCGGGACAGGGGAGAAGCCTCTATGTGTCCGGCTGTGTGTTGGGCTGTGTGTTTTTCCCTCTGTAATTTGTTAGTTGAACACTTTAGTTGCTGGTCTCAGTGACATTTACATTGTCTGCAGTTGTCGTTGAGGGTTTTGACAACAACTTGGCCACACTGTTGTCTTTAATATTTTCCAGCCCCCCAGCAGTAACCCCCCCAGCAGCAGCAGCATCTCTCTCTAGACCATCATCCTCGTCGGCCTTTGCTTGTTTGGGCCAAATGTTCTGTTTCTCACATTGTGACCCTTCAATTCTTGTTATTTTTTCTTTTCTTTCTTCTTCTTTCTTCTCCTTTTTTTTATGTTTTCTTTCTTTGGGTTGGAAAATTTATGATCCTGCAAAGGGGGCGAGGGTGACCAGGGGTCGCGACCAAAAAGCTTTTAGCAATTAGCAGCCGCAACGGCAAACTGTTGACCTTAATTCAAAAAAAATTCAGATCTTTTATTTTCGAGGGGGGGAATGGGGGGTCCCAGTTGAGGTCGCATTAGTCATCGACCTGTCAACCAACTGAAATTGAAACTGAAATTCATATCTGGCAGGCAGCAGGACAGTGAGGCAGCCAGCTGAGCAGCAACCTTTTCAAGTGACGAAAAATTATGCACAAATTGGACGTTTGGGGACTCCACTCACTTGGCCTTGAGTTGAGTTGGGTGGCTTCCCTGGTTGTGTTTTTAGCTCCATAACTGTCTGCTTGGACAACGAAATGCTGTCTAATTAGCTCGCCGCCGTCCACCAGGGCGTATGAGTGATGCGGTGCCTACCAAAAACAAAATTCTCCATTGTGTCTTGCTGTAGCTGTAGTTGTCAGCTGAACACAGGACGACACAGGACACACTGGGTGTCATGTAATGCTGTGTCGCTGTGTGTCGCTGTTGTCCTGACAAGCAATGCAGTTTTCAGTTGTTCTGAGCTGCCCACCTGACGCCCTACAGCAGCAACAGAGCAGAGTAGACAAGTTAGACTGACGACACACGAAACAAATGTCGCTCAACTACAATAGAAACTAAAAACGTTGGGTCTGCTGGGTTCTGGCAGAGGGCTGATTAGGGGCAGGACTGGAGGCAGCTCTAACAATCTATTCATATCACAGTCCAGTCACATGGTAATGTCAATGGGAACATATGACTTATACGCACCATTGTCAGGCCACACACACACACACCCCACACACACCACCCACAACCCACACACACACCCACACACTCCTTTAGTGCATAAAAGTTCACATTGAGCCGGAGGAAAGCGCCGAAAACGTTTATCGCTCAATTGAACAAAAAGTATTGCCTACTTTGCTGCGCAGGCGACTAGAACCAACCGCTGTTGTTGCAACTAATTGGCGTACATAATTAATGTACCCCAAGCACACATGGGTGTGTGTGTGTGTGTGTGTGCTAAGAAGGGAAAAGAAGAAGAAGAAAAAAATGTATAAAGAAAACCACAGGAAAAATAATTGAAGCCAAAAGCTCATAAAACCTTACGAAACTAGCAGCAACCCGACCGCTCCCATACGGTCGAGTCCTTTTCTCTAACAAATTAAGACGTCCTGTGTGTGTGTGTGTGTGTGTCAGTGTGTTTGTTACCATTTTTATACGCAATTTTTATGTTTTGTTTGCCTGGCGAACGCACTTGTCTTGACTTGCCCTCAAATTGTTCAACAATAATAACTTTTTCCCTTGACTCTCTCTCTCTCCCTCTCTTACTGCCTCCTGCCTGTCTGTTGTCCCTGCTGTGTGTGTCTAGAGGCCGCCTTAGGTTATTTAAAAGATCCCCTTTGCTTAGGCTCTTCCTTGTCTATATTTTTCTCCCTGTTTTTTATGATTTCCAGCCGCTGCTCTGGCTGTTTTATGTTTTAATGAGTCGCCAACAGTCGTCAGTGGCAACGCCGGACTTCTCAGCAAAAATCCCACAAAATCCAGCCACTAGAAGACACAATTATAAAATGATTAAAACCATAAAAGGCAACCGGGATGGTCTCATCAACTCAATTTATTAGTTTCAACCTGAATTTATTTATCCAAACAGCAAGGACATGACTCCTGATATCACGTTATCTGCTTACATAAATTCATTTGCGTTTGCTTCCAGCTGGCTGGTTGCAGGATCCTTTGAATAATTATTGTCTTCATTAGCTGGAAACAACAGTTCATAGAATAATTAAACAAACAGGGAAACAACCAGACTCTACAGCATCATCTGGTCTTGTAAGTATTAAAAAAAATAAAAGAAGATTTTCTATGGACTTTCGAAGGTAAATAGATAGTCAGAGTGCCCAGTGGCAGGCTAAAAGTCTTACAGAAAATTTCCTTGGATATTAAATAATAAAATTATAAAAAAAAAACTCCTAATTGTTGGGGCATTTAGGTCCCTAGCGGCAGTTAAAAAATATCTATGAAAAATTTCCCACTACATAAGCTAAAATTAAGGTTCAAGGCCCACTGATGCCTAGTGGCAGGCTGAAATACCTGACAAAACTATCTTTTATCAAAGCTTACAAAATTGGAATAAAAATGCGAGTTATTTTAGCTACCTTAATGCCTGGCGGCAGGCTTAACAATCTACAGAAAATTCCCCAGCTAAAGAAATTCTATAACACACACACAGACAGACACAGACAGGCAGGATGTATTGTAAAGACGGAAGCAACTAAAACTTAATCAAACTCCAAACAGCACCGACAAGTTTTCCAACAAAAAAAAACAACAAAAACAAAAAAACAGAACAGAAAAACAATGCTGACCAAAAAGTTTTTATGCTTTACTGCACACACAGACACTGATATCTAGCTAAACATATATACAAAGCATCGCAGAGCAGAGCAGAGCAGAGTAGTCAGTAGTTAAAGTTTTTATGCTCAAATTAATAACTTTGATAAAAGGCAGCCAGCTGGGCAGCTAGGCAGCTAGGCAGGCAGGCTGAGGCAAGTTGTGCGCCTAGTTAAACCCACCCAAGTTTATTAAAACATATAAAAGGAGAAAAAAAAAACTAGAGAAAATGAAATGTGAAAGAGAGATCGATAGAGTGGAAGTCCCTAGTCAAGCTGTAGGGCCAAAAATACCTTTGGAGCAGAGCTGCAGTCCTTGTTCTGTCCTAAAAGGGATGCTTGACACCTTAGACCTGTCAGAGGCTTAAAGACTCCTTACAGTTGACTGTTTTTAATGGCCGTCCGTTGCGCGGCCGTGTCGTATACGTTATGTCCTGAGTTGTTTGACTTTTAATCTGCAAACCAAAGAAGAAGCGACTTTGTCCAGTGTCCAGCTGACCGGTTAAGATGATTCGAGAGCCAGAGGACGTGGTGAAGCATATAAAATGCAATTAATGTCAGAATTTACAAACAAACTCCAAAGCGTATGTCAATTTAATTTGTTATTTAAGTTATTGATGGCTCGATGGTCTGATATACTGGCAAACAAACGTCGATAATTTATGGGTAAACAATGCAGACCCACAAGGCAAAGGGCCCCCCAACGCCTCAGCCAAAATGCATAAATCAAATAACTAAGCAGTCAGGCAACCCCACCAGAGCCAGTGGAGCCCACAACTGATACTTGTTTCAATAAATCAAAGCCTCTATTGACAAGCCATCAAAACATGGCTCAGACATCATAGATGCTGCTCTTGCCACTGCCTCTGCTGCTGCCTCTGCTGCTGCTGTTGCAAGTCTTGTGTGTGTGTTGCACTGTGCGGTTGTAAACATCATAATCCCAGAGAGCCAGAGAGCTGGGTCCATTGATGGAATATTGTATTTAAAATGAATTTACTCAAGGCCTTAAGTGGTCTGTTGAATTACAAACTATCAGCTCTGTCCGCTTCTCCCCACCCGCCCTTTAAGCTTGTGCGTCTGTTGGCCGCTGGCCGCCGGCCGTTGGCCGTTGGCTTAGTTGGGAAATTCTCAAACAAATGGGTGTTTGTGCGGAAAAGTTTGTGCTCTCAAGTTGAAAGTTCAAAGTTATTCAAGTTGAAACTCAATGGAACGGTTTTCCCTTCAATGATTTATTATACTAAATAGTTGTAGAGCAACTTGCCAGGCTGAATGTTAACAATTCTTTGCTCTATCGATTGTGGGATAGGGGGAAAGGAATTTTTCTATATAGATAGATGAATGGAGATGAAGAGAGGAAGAGAGATCGCTTTAAACCACAGAAACTGGGTCAATGCGCCTGGAAATAGGCAACAGGCATCACCTAGGGCTAGACAGATAGGTAGACAGACCGAATGATCAGTTTAAACCACAAAAAAATTTGTCAATGCGCCCAAAAGTAGGCAACAGAGATCACCGAAGCCTGGAGGCATACAAACCTGGTTTAAGGGCTATAAAAATTGTTTTTTAAACAGGATTTTCGATCAACTGGACCCCTGACAAACTAATACACTTCCTGCCACACCTGACAGCCTGACACACACACACACACACACACACACACACACACACCCACACTCTTGCTTATCTCATAAACCATTGGATAGGAAATTTTTAATTCAAATTGTTTCTGTGTGTTTTTTTCCCTGCCAGCGGGCTTCTTTGTTCCTGCATTTCTATTGAGCAATATTTATTTCTCATTATTCCTGCCTAATCCAGCGAGGAGCCCCCCGGGCAGCTGCTCATGCCTGGGGGGGGGGGGCCCACATGGTTGCCTGTTTATTTATTATCTTTTAATTTTGTCAACCAGATGTCAACGAACTTGGTTGTGTTTACATTCGCGTTGCTCCGTTCATAGCTGTGTTTACATTTTAGCCAGGCCTACATCATTACCTTACACCACCCCCCCCCTCAAGTCAGCTTTACGCCTACGCCTCTGCCCAGTTGCGTCAGGTTTGTTTGTACACGCGCCTGTCCTGGCCTCCCCTGCCTGCCCCCTGCCGTTGCTTCTTCTTTTCTATTCTTTTTTTTTTTTTTTTTTTTTGGCGACACTAAATCTAAATTCAATATGTTTTCTCGATTTAACATATTTCATCTCTGGCCAAGCCTACTACCCTACTCCCCCCCCTTGGGTGTGTGTGCGTTTGTGTATCTGTGAGCAAACAACGTGTTGTGCTAATATTGATATTGGACCAAGGCGAACTACGTCATGCCAGGCTATGCAAAAAGTAAAAAAACAATAAAAAAAAAAGAGGAGAGAAAACTGAAAGGCGCAGAAACAAACTACAAAGTAGCTGGTGGACCGATGCCACCTGCCTCCAACCAACCAACTCAACCAACCACAAATGCCTATGAAATTCCATACTTTCCATCTGCTGGTGTGTGAGGGGTGGGGCGAGGGGGAAGGCTGTGTGTTTATGTGTCACTTCGATTATATTGCCCAAAAGATTAGAGAGAAGAAGAACAAAATTCATATACAAAAGCCCAATTCAAGGTTGCCTCAACCCCTTGACTAGAGGGAAATATTTTCTATGATAAATAGATAGCCAGAGTGCCCAGTGGCAGGCGAAAAGTCTTACAGAAAATTTCCATGGATATTAAATAATGAAATTATAAAAATAAACCTCTTAATTGTTGGGGTATTTGAGTCCTTAGAGGCAGTTTACAAAGAAATTTCCCTCAGAATTGGCCTAACTAAGGTCTTGGAAGGCCTTAATGCCTATCAGCAGGCTAAAATACCTGACACAATTAGCTTAAAAATTATATTATAAAATTATAATATAAATTCTAAATATTTTGGCCACCTAAACGCCTGGCGGCAGGCTTAAAAATCTACAGAAAATTCCCCAAAATATTAGTTAAGCAAATTATGATGAAAACGTTCGATATTTAGGTGCCTGGCGGCAGTTTAAAAATTTTTTTTTGAAAAACTTCCCAAAACATAAGCTAAAATTAAGGTTTTAGACTCTTGTATGCCTAGTGGCAGGCTAAAGTACCTGACGAATTTACCTTTAAAATAACCTAATAAAATTATTATTAAAATTCTGGTTGTTTTAGGCACTCAAGTGCCTCACGGCAGGCTAAACAGTCTACAGAAAATTTCCCAAAATATCTGCCGCGGAATTATACGGCCTCTGCGTTCATTACATCATCTAATCAATCCCCCTCGGGGCTCTCATTAAACCAATAGAGTTTTGTAACTTTTTCCCATTCATTTCCTAGTCCTTGTCGGTAATAAACTTTTCCAGAAACACAGAAAAAAAAGTTAAGGAAACAGGAAACAAGAATGTTAAATGACTTAGTCGAATGGCGAGTCAATCAATTAGCCAGGAATCTGGTTGCTTGTGGATGGTTTTTTTCCTCTCACAGTTTTTTTGTTTTGTGTTATTGGCTTTCGGTTAGACTATCTGAAATATCAATCAATATTTGTTTTAATCATTTATTTAATCAAAACATTTATTTATTGATTATGCTAAAGCGCACGCACACAGCCACACTCATAACGCACAGGCGACTGAGCATACAAATATCTATTAATGGTTCTGTCTGTGACATGTTGTCAGGCTTCAAACACACGCACATAGACACAGTGATAAAACACACACACAGGCATACAAATCAAATATAATAAAGTGCTTGCTGGGCTGCCTTGACTGCCTGCTTGGTTGTTTGGTTTTTTGTTTTCCTCTTTTATTTTCTCGGCTTTTTTATTTGGTGGTTCGATAACTGCCTACAGTTTCCCTTGCCTCTGTGTGCGTGTGCGTGTGTGTGTGTGTGTGAGTGTGTTGTCTCTGGTTTGTCCTTTTTATCGGCAACTTTATCGACAGCAGCCGTTTCGTCACCTAAAATGTCCTTTTTGCTTACACATTCCGCTTCGCTTTGTCTGCACACTTAGTCAACCCACCCACCATCCGCCTGACTTTATCATTACAGTTGCTTGAATTTTTTGTGTCTGATTGCTGTTGTTGAGAGATAAAGATTTCAACAGCTGTTTGTAGAAACCATTCACACACCTGAGCTGCCTATTGGCCTTAAGTCAAAGGGCCCACGATGGCTGCAAGTCATCAACGCCTGGGTTTATGCAACAGGTTCTGCTGGGCCGCGCAAAACTTCTTGATTGATTAAGCATAAAAGCCAGGGCGAAAGGAGGCGGCAAAGGGGGTGATGTGAGTAAGTGTTGCGGCTGATGTTGGCAAAGGGCAACATCATCAGAAGCCATCAGCCATCAGCCCTCAGCCATCAAGACATCAGCATCAGCTGTATGCGGTTTGAACTGTGAATGACTCGACTCGACTCTACTCGACTCGACTTAATGCGACCCCTTTGCTCGTCCGTCCTAATGCCATTCTCGCCTCTCACAATCAGTGTCAGTCTCAGTCTGCGGTTGCCAACGCTCCCTTTCCCTCTCTCTCTCCCTTCCTCTCTTCCCTTCTCCGCGTGTGTGTAGCCTGCGGTTTTAAAACTTGACTGTGAAAGGATTCGCTTACGCCTGGCTGCATACACTGAGCTCTGTAACTGGCTTAGACAAGCTGCAGCCTCAGCTGTTTCTCAAGTTTTCACGAGAATAATTATCTTGATATCTACATGACCAGTCGTCCAAATAACAGTGTTGTGCCAGCAGCCTTCAGGCTTTACCATGACCACCCTTAAGCCTTTCACCTTTCGCTTAACATAAATCTTCTCACTCATTGAAGTCATTAACAGCAGATGCCGTCTAACCAAGTTTAAATTGAATCCTTAATAACACGGCTAATATAATTGACCCCGATGGCCACCCGTTATACCTTCATCTAGTGGCAGTCAAGGTCATTAAAAATCATCATTAGCCCAACAGACGTCGGTGGAACCCAAACAGCCACAGGTGCCAGTCAAATAAAAAAACGAAATCAACGAAAAAAAAATCCAAAAAAAAAAAGAAAAATAAAACACCAGACAGCAAGGTAAATGGTAGAAAAAAAATAGTAAAAAAAAACAAAAACGCAGAAGAAAAAATCTAAAACTGGCAACAAAAACAAAAGCGACAAAAAACCTCTCAAAACGGATCACAAGGATCAACAAGGCGCCTTTGTGTTTGCCTCTGCCCAGCGGCTACAAATTTGACCACAAAAGCCAGCTAGCAAAAAGCACAATAAAGGACACAAAAAAAAAAGGAAAAACGAGGGAAAAAAACAGGAGCAAAAGGAAAAGAGGAAAAGGGAAAAGGAAAGGAAGCAACGTGTTGTTGTGACCTGCATTTGGGGATTTCTTTGGCAGACAAAATGTTTTTCTTTCAATAATTCGCGTTAAAAACTCATCGCAGAACAATAAAAATGAAGGAGGGAAAAAAAAAGGAAAGAAAAATGTGGGAAAAAGAGGGGAAAAGCAATGGTGAAGGGCAAGGTCAATGGCATGCTGGGATCCCATAGACCCTGTTGAATGGCCAAAGGGTTAAGACCAGCGGCAACATCTTTCAGCTTTGACTTGTCTATCAGGTTGTTGTTGAAGGTTTTATAGCCAAAAATTTACAAGCCAAATGGTTTCTAGTTGATTAAGTTGCCGTTAATAAACCACCAGCTGCTTGCCCCACCCATCAATAACTCAACTAACCAAAGGGAAAAAACTTTTGCCAATTGAAGCGGCTTTGACTGCCAGCTGCAACACAAACTTGGCACGTAGCTGTCTCTCTCTCCTGGCCAAGTTCAATTTGTAGTTCATGATTTGCAGCAGATTTAATTACGAATTACGAATCGAATTAATGCCGTCAGGCCACAAGGACTCGCCCTCCAACACCTCTCTCCTCTCTCTGTGGTGCCTTGACTCCATTATTCATTTGTCTAATCGCTTTTAGTTTTATCTTACATTTAACTGCATTTAGAAGTAATTTCAGGACGCCCTTCTACCCATCCACCTGGGAGCCTTTCCTCCCCGCCATCAAGTAAAAATCAATAGCAGCTGTCTGGCCCCACTAAACCCAGAGATAACGGAAACTGCAGCCTGACAACAGAGTTACAGAGTTGCCAACAGCATAATGAAGGCATCAAAAGAGCCAGCAAGAAAGTTGAACTTTGGCAAGTAAATTTTGATAAATTAAACTCAAAAGAAATTAACTAAAGTTCTAGTTCAAAGCTGCTTCCTGATGGCCTTGATGGCAGCTGTCTGTATAGAGCATAGAAAAATCCTGCTTTTGAGTCCACAAAGCCATCAATGTTGTCGGCAACCCGTTTACTTAACAATGCTGCTTTGATTCTTTTGATTCTGGTTCCTTTTGACAGCTATTTGATCTAGTGGAGCCATTGAAAAGGCTTGAATAAAGCAAACATAAGCAGCTTAAATACTAAATAACAAGGACATCAGTCTAAGCTCTTCAAAATAACTGTAAATTGTGTTATTTCACTGATGGAAATCAATTTACAAGGTGTAAGGAGACACCAGCGGGATTGCGGGTTGGATGGAAATGCATTAATAATACACACACACACACATACATATTAAATTACAGTTACTTGTGTGTGGAAATGTAATAATTCATTAGGCTTGAAAATTATAATTAATGAGCGGAATTTAATTATAAAATATTTATGCCTGAGCTACGACCGCAGCATTTCAAATCCTCAACACCTGATGAGCAATTACACACACCCGGGCACACACACACACCCAGCCACACACAGTCACACACAGAGTCATAGATCCTTGACTAGCATCTCTGGCATCAACTTCAAAGGAATTTAAATTAACTATAAATGGAATGAAGTGAATGAATTGAAAAAACCTATTCGACACAAGAAAGAAAACGAGAAATTGAACCTAAAAGACCAAACAGTCTAGACCATATAGCTTCCCCCATGGTTAGCTGGCATAAATCATTCGAAATTGCATTTATGAGTTGTTCAATTCGATCGAGATTTTTATTCTTCTTCACAAAACATAATAAAATGATAGTAGAAGACATTGATTAGCTGTGGTTTTTTGCATTTAAAACGCAATTAAATTATTCAAATG
This sequence comes from Collessia kirishimana, assembly GCA_035078785.1. Taxonomy (NCBI): domain Eukaryota; kingdom Metazoa; phylum Arthropoda; class Insecta; order Diptera; family Drosophilidae; genus Collessia; species Collessia kirishimana. Next base: position 10,487 of record JAWNPV010000779.1, read on the forward strand.
TCGATGGAAGCTTTTCATTCATTTTCTTCTTGAATATTCAATTAAATTTTCATTTGCTTTTCAATTACAAAAATCAACTTTGTTGCTTTCAATATTTAAACAATTTTTAAATAATTTTTTAATTGATTTAAAAACCTCAAATTATTTCTATAAATATTTCTTTAAAAATATTTCCACAGCATTTGGCTTAGTGGAATCAGAGATTCCTTCCACACTCTTGTCGTGGCTAGAATTCTCAGCTCAAGTTAAATTCCTCTAAAACCAAAATGAAATGTTTTGCAGCTTTTATGACTCTGGTAAGCCCAACCACATGGCATACAGAGGCGAGTTTATTGTATAAACACACACACACACACAAGCACACACATCCCAGCACACCTAGAACGGTACGCTACACCAGTAAAGTCCTTTCAAAGAAAACAACACACAAAATCCTAAATCATAAACCACAAAAACTTCAATATCTATTGTGTGTAGAGCAAGCAGCTCATAAAGAAAAGAACCCGCAACCTGTCTGCTGCACTTGGAGAAATAAGTAGTTAAAACTCTCAACTTTTTACTTTTTTACGGGCTGCTATAAAAAATCCTTCAGTCTTTTACTCAAATTCTTAAAAATCTACCCGATCGTGTATATAAAAATATATTTAGGTCACTTAAGTCTAGTGTTGTTCATATCGAGTTCTTTATCTTGGAAATATCAAGTGCCCGGCTAGCTCAGTCGGTAGAGCATGAGACTCTTAATCTCAGGGTCGTGGGTTCGAGCCCCACGTTGGGCGATTTGTAATTTTTTTCTTTTACTTAACTTGATTTATTTTTAAATATTTAAAAAAATAATTTATTTAACCTGTTAAGGAAATAATTATTTTTTATTGTTAATAAAAGGCGTTAAAAAAAAATAAATATATAAGGAAATTTTATTAGCACTTTTATCTACAGACACTGGAAGAAAATTAAATAAAATCAGCAAGGAAAATATTATTTTTTCTTTATCAATAAATATTCCTAAGACACTGACACACTTTTCTAAATAAAAACAAAAAAATTATTTAAATTAAATATCATCTATGACCATTGCCATTCACGTTTTCTAAGAGTCAAATCATAAATTAATTTTAACATTTAATACAACATAAATAAATAATTTTTTATATAGAAAATATCAACCATTTCATAGCCACATTTTTTTAGATTTTTATCTCTAATTTATTTAATTATTAAATATTTGTGACAACAACTAATTAAATTTTTATCTTACATATTTTTTTCAAGTTCTTTGACACGCTTAAAAGTATGTTAAGTTGCTAATAGAAGTTTTTCTAAACTCTCCACCGTAATTAAACATTTATTTAATATAAACTGCTTCTGTGTGTCCTAAATTGATTGCCTAAACTCTATATGACCAAATAGAATTTTATTAAAAATAAATAATACATTTTTCCACACCTTTTACCCATTATAGCAGCTTCTAAGCTGATTTAAAAGAATTAAAATCCCTTAAAAATTTGTTTGATTTATTTTCCTATTGAAAAAAAATTATTTTAATTTTTTTCAATTGAAAAGAAATTAATTTCAATTATTAAAATATTTTTTATACTGGAGCTAATCAGCATGAAAGCTTCTCCATGACTAATTCAAAGTTTTCTAGCATTCAAACATATAAAAGAGTAAAACAAAAATAATTTAATCTAATAGGATTATCACACAAAAGGTTTCGTAGTATTTGCTAAAATAAAATTTATTTTACTACACTAAAAAGGGAACAAAGTAATTTACACTGAACAAAATTGTAGCCAGCGGTGAAGAAAGTCAGTTTTTATTTTGTTTCCGATTCCCTGATTATTTATGAAATAATTTTAGAGACATTAATTAATAAAAATTTCCATAATTAAATGAATTTACAAAGACAATACAGCATTGATATATCCTGATCAGCCAATAAATAAATTTATAATTATTTTACTCAAGAAAATATATTTTATTTTTCATTATTAAATTTATTTCACTTATTTAAAATTCCATTTTATATCTCAAATAAAAATATAATTATGAAAGATCCTTTTATCAATGTTTAATCATTTAATTTGTTTATTAAATAAACTATCCTAAGCAGTAAAAAAATCTCTTAAAATATATTAAACACTTTATGCAAAAAGTCAAAATAAAATTCACTTCCTACAGAAATATTTTTAACCAAAAAAATCGCTCAAAAAATTAACACAACACCTAACAGCAGTCAGTTTAATTCTAAATTGTTATTCATAAATTTAAATCAATTATTTCTCTCATTTAAAATTTCATTTTATTTCTCAATTACAAAAATTTTTAACAAGATCCTTTAACTGGTTTTTAATTATTTAATTAATTTATTAAATCAACAGCCTTTTGCAGTAATAAAATATCCAAATATTAAATAAACACTTCGAGCCAAAATATAAAAAAAAATTCACTTTCTAGAGAAAGATTTTTAACAACAAAAATCCTAAAAAAATTAACACAACCCCTAAAATCACTCGGTTTAATTTGCCTGCCTTTTACTGCCATTTTTCTCAGTGTATTTTCTTAATAACTGGAAAGCAAAACTTCTTTTATCTCAAATATTTACCTGGACTTTTTGAAAAATATTTATTTTACTGTCGGCCAACACACTTGCTTGGGAAATCACACAAAAAAAAATGTTTTCGGCCAACACAGAGCCAAAAAAAAAAATTGAGTTTTTAAAAAAAAAATTGATTTATGAATTTTTGAAATATTTTTTGTTTAATTTCGAAATGCTGAACCGGAACTGGACACTTGCGCCACACTGGATGGTTTGCTTATGGTTCTGTCTGTTCAGTATTTGAGTTCCTCAATGGTCTCGGCTGCTTGCTCTATTGTGTTGTGTTCGCCTTAAAAAACCCGCTACGACTGAATCAAAACAAACAAATTTCTTTGGTTTTATTCACACACACAAAAAAAAAGAAGAAAAAAAAAAGGAAAAACGCGTGTGGCGGACCGAGACTTGCTGCTGCCTGCTGCTGCTGTTGCTGTTGCCGCTGCTGTTGCTGTTGCTGCTGGTGCTGCTAGTGCTGGTGCTGCTGCTGGTGCTGGGGCTGTTTCTTCTGTTGGCCAGCATACAGCTGTCGGCTGTTGGCTGTCGTGTCAGCAGTCAGCCATTCGGCACATGTCGGCTATCGGCGGCCCGCCTCGCTGCCCGACCGCCCGCCCACACACGCATTTATGCTCGCTAGGGCTGTTCCCATACGAAAATTTATCCGCTATCCGTACGACATATTTCGTTTATCCGCCTGCTGTTTGGTCGCCCCCAACTGACTTTATCCGTGCGTCTGCGCCCCTCACAGCATTGTTATTGCTGTTGCTGTGTTGTTAGCTGCTGCTGCTGCTGCTGGTTGTTTATTATTGTTGGTCTGGCTGTTTAAGCGTTTTTTAATCTTTTAGCAAACAATATGCTTTGTTTTTGGTCCTTCACACACACACACAGAGACATAGACACGCATACTGAAAGCAACTCAACACTCTGACAATGGAAATGCATGCACTTTACCAGCTGAGTTCAGACTCTTAGCTCTCAGCTGTTTTGACGACGCCATTTAAGGTGCTTGACACTTAACCACAACACGCACTTGCACACACACACACACACCCTGGCACGTACATTTACAGTTCGTTTAGGTGCAAGCACCCACACACACCAACACACACACACACAGTCTTGGCTACATTCTGCATTCACACCAAAGCCCAGCTACAGAGTAGAACAAGGCCAAAAGCTAATTTAACGCTACAACCAGGCGTAACTAGCTGCTGTCGTGCATAGGAACGTTGCACTCAACACTCCTTGACTCCTCCTTCCCCTCCTCCCCCCATTCAGGATCTCTGGCAGACCAAGAATAAGGAATAAGGAAGCAAGGAAGTCCAGGTCTAGTGGCACAGACAGGAAATTATTTCAAGGGGCTGAGAAAACCAAACAAAAATTCATTTTAATTTTCCTCTTCACTAGCAGTGGCCAAGGTCGATGGAAAAATATAAATAAATAAAACCAAAAAGAAAATTAAATCTATAAATTATTAATTAAATAAAAAACACAAAAAAAAAAAATTATTAATCGCCCAACGTGGGGCTCGAACCCACGACCCTGAGATTAAGAGTCTCATGCTCTACCG
>JAWNPV010000782.1:2554-12603 GCA_035078785.1 Collessia kirishimana
GCAAAAACATCTTTTTCGTTTTATATTTCTTCCTCTTTGCTATTTCTACATTGCTTGCTCATGTTTTACACACAGCTGCATGGTTGCTAACTACAAATATACACAGCACACACATACATAAACTGCTTCTATACATACGTATGTACATCGCTTAGTGCGAACTACCAACAGCAACTAAAACTGGGTTATTGGCGCAATTGCGCGCGCGATTCTTTGCCAACTTCTCTGTCAACCCACCCCGCCCCATACCACTTCACTCCACCTCTATGCTATTAGCCTGCCACTGCACTTACACTTGACAAGGCAATAAACAAAAGCAACAAAAAACAGAACAAGACATGCCAAGCCGACCTGTTTATACCCTTTTCTTTGACAAAATTTATTTACTAGGCTGTTACATAGGGGTCACAGGGTTATAAACTAATCAATCCCCTTAGTAACTGTTTAAAACAGTTGAAATTAAACCTTTGAGTATTGGAAGGAGAAAAAAATGTTAGGTTAAGAGGAAAATATCAGAGTTTTTCCGTTTTTTTTTTTAAGTATTTAGGTTTATTGATCTATTTTAATTCTAAGCCTGGGTTAAATGCAAAAACTCTAATCTGGTTGATTAGAAGAGAGCACAGCTGCTTAAAAAAACATCTATAGACCCTCAGGGCAGGGTATTTGGAAACACTGCAGCTGCATTGTCTGCTGCGTTGTCATAACTTTTGCGTGTTGATCTGTCCTAGGCTGTATGGTTTGTGGGCGGAAATTGCATTAAATGACGAATTTTATTGTTCAGCCTCGAGGTAGCATCATGACTTGATGTCGTCATCAAAAGCAATCAAACCAAACCAGTTCGAAAGCGTAACAACAAAATTTTTGGCGATGACGCCACAGCTGCTGCTGCTGTCGTTGCCGCTGTTATTGCGTTTTGTTTTTTTTTTAGCTGTTTTAAGTCCCAAAAAGCCATAAAGAAAATACAAAAGAAAGCTGAAACTGCCCCTTAGAGTATCCATGAGTATCTGCGTAGTATTTTCTTCAATTTTTTTTTTCGGTTTTTTTTTGTTGGCCAAACCTCAAGCAGTGCGTGGCCCCCTTTGATGTTGCTGCTGCTACGGCTACGGCGGCTGCTTTATGAGCGAAACGTGTGTTGCATGTGATTTCATTTAATTTTCGTTGTGTTTACTTCGACCACAAAAAAAAAACAAAAAAACTACACAAACCCAAATGTTATATCTGTGTCTTCATATTTCTTTTCTTCTCCGATTTTTTTCCTTGATTTTTTGGGTTAAAAGTTAATGCGCTCGAATCACGCTTTGAAGTTGGACCAAAGCTGCCTTCAAACCGCATAAGCAAAGGCAAAAATCTTTCAATTACAATCTACACGGGGCGAACAAAATTTGTTATGCGTTTCTGGACATCATCTGTGGTGGCGGTGGGGCCATCTCAGTTGATTGGGTGGGGGGAGAAAAAACTTTCAAAATACCAGAAGATATATGCAGATAGATAAATTATAGAGACAGTCATGCAAGGCTAAGTGAACATCTAGCCAAATATGTTGGCCAAGTTAATAAATATCAAACCGTAACTGACCAACCGTTGGATGGTCCATGAGCAGACAGCGCTGGTCAGTTGTCTAGAAACCAGGTGTTGGTAATACCTAAGGAAGCTTTAGCTTTAAGCTAAAAACAGGGGAAGTGGTCGATGGTCAATGGTAATGACAATATCAGTTAAGTAGATTAGTTTAACCATAATATGGTACTAAAGGGCCTAGCGGCAGGCATTAGGTTATCTATAATACAAACTTCAGACTGAATTTCACTTGGACATGACCTTTGATAATTTAATAAAAAAACTAGCGAGGACTGATGTTATATGATCTGATTGATCATTAGTGTTGTCCAAGGCAAAACCATTAGTTGGGTTGAATAAAAAATATAATTCCATGGAATTGAAGTGGGTAATTCAATGACTAGTGGGGGTCAGGCCAGATGTTCTGGCAAATTGTTTACTTGGGTTTTTCGCATTGTGTATTTCTATAATAACTGTCATCATCAGAGCGAGCAATAACAAACACACACACAACATGTATTTGTGCACGTTCGCTAAAGTTTCATTAATATCTGCTATATACACCTCTACATATATCTGTTATATACACTATATGGACACAGAAATAGACAGTCCGTCATGTGCAATCATATTAAACTCACCAGCGACTAGGTCTACGCTATCTGGGTGTTTGTGTGCGCTTGCAGGTTGCGCTTATGAACTTTTAATTCTAATGTACATTGGCATGAACGAGTCTATATAGCTTGTTATATGGTATGTATAGTTTGATCACATATACGGTTACAAGTACCGATGTGTTTGAACAACTAGTTAACAACTGGAAAACCTTGAAATGCGCACGAGTGACTAATTAGACAGTCACATCAGCAGCCAGCAGTTGGGAATCGATTTAAAATGAAAAAAAAAACTACAAAAAAAAAAGAAAAATTTAAATAAATAGAAATGTTGCAGTCGACAGTGACACACTATGTTCCATAGGATGAATCATATCTGCTGATGACTTTGGGGATTTACAGAACACGGAAATCTCTCTTAGAGATTCTCTACGTTGCTTTTATAAGCGAAATATTTTTATTAATAATTTTTAGAAATTATAATGGAGTGATATGAATAGTTTGTGATATGTTGAATGATACAATAGGACAAGGTAGACACAGCTGACTTAGGTTTGGGTGCCTGGAGCTTAGAAGAAAGTAAAATTAATTTGAAAACAGTTTGCTTTTAGAGAGGTTTTCACTGCTTGTTTGGCCTGACTCTACTGGGTGTATTGTATCATGGGAACTAGAATTTTTCTTAACAATCTGTTTATTGATCACAAAGCCACAAAGACTTGTTTTTTTAACTTTTCACAAACGGTTCGTTAATGTTTTTCTTTGTATTTTAAATATAAAATAAATATTTTTTCACAGCTTAATAATTTTATCATGTCACTATGGAAGATTTAACCACAAGTGATGTGAACTCAGCTTTCTGTTGAGATGCAGAGTATGAGGTGTAATAAAACCAAAGCAAACCTGTCTAATCGTTAATGAAATGCAATTAAAAACAAGTTTTCAACTAAAGGGAAAATGTTATTAGCAACTATGAATATTTTTAACAAAACTCGAGTTCTAGCAACTGCTTGGGAATATAATTGCAGATACTTACAGTGTTTTTTTCAGTTTTCTCAGTAGAAACAATTGAACACAATGTAGATATACATGGGGATACATATCTACATTAGTTGACATGTATGTATGTTGGAAAGCTTTGACAACTTTCAACAAATGCAAACCCGTTTGCCTTCTGGCTTTGCTTCTAAGCACACAAAAATCTCAAAAGAGCTGAACAAGTCAATAGAGTTAGGTTAACAATAATGTCCAGCTGTTAACTGATTGCTGCTCTACATGTGGATGTAGAGGGATGTAGATATGCATGTAGAATGCGGAATACTTAAAACGCGTCTATTGCCATCGAATTAACATTGGCGAATGCTCTGGCCTGGCTACTGGCAACTTGGACTTTGGTAACTCTGACTCTGCGTGGCTCTGGTGGGGCTTTGGTGGGGCTTTGTATGGCAGTTCCGTTCCAAAGCGTTTCTTTTACATACACAACATGCATACATATGTACATGCTTGCCCCAAAAGTTATATACAAGCTTTTTACATATGTACATACGTATACGTATGTATATGTATGCTGACAGTTTAGGGGCAACCACTGTGTAGGTCATCGAGACTACAACAAATAAAAAACACAAAAAAAACATTAAACAGACAAACTTACTGACTGACTCTCTCTCTCTCTCTCTGTCGTTGTCGCTGTCTCTCTCGTCTGTGTTCGTCATTGGAATCGCTGGGCTTCGTGGCTGCTCTCTTTCTGCCTACCAAAATGTCTCAGACGCTTGTCGAGTTCCAATTTTCTACATTTCTGGGTTTTTTTTTTTGTCGTTTATGAAAAGCCAAGAACTGCGTTATATCTACTTCCACTTCCATGTGAGGAAATTGCGCACAAGACGCCAAAAGGCGGAAAAACTTTTTGGCCAGCTGCCTGCTGTCGCATAAAGCTGCGCAGTTTTTGCCTGATAAGAAAGACGACGACATGTCAGAGGGATGGGGATGGGGTTGGGGGGTGAGCTGGATAAACACCCGATGGCGCACAGTCGTCATTTGTAACTTCCGCAACAAAATTGATTAGAAGCCTCCATATCAACACAACTGGCTCTTTGTCAGCAGCAAGAACATTCCAAGTCCTTGGATTCTATTGCCCATGCTCAACGGCATCGGAATGTTTGAAATTCTCAATTGCAACGCATCGCATCGCTTAGCGTTTTAATGCGCGTTCCTTTGCAAAAGCCACCCCTGGCTGCCAATACATACAAATGTATTTGTTTGCTTCTATGTATTTTTGGAGAGTGCATTTAACCCCCTATTGAAATCCCCCTTTGCTATTGCCATTGCCACTGCTGCTGCGCATGTTTCATTATTCTTGTTACGCGTTCTTCATTGTTTTCCATTGCTACCTTACGAAATTTTCATTGACTTGAAACTTTCTTTACAATACACAACGTCAGGGACATAAATCTATTAAAAGGAAAACCAGTCAGAGGCTTTGTCTCCTTTCAATTCAAAGGACATTTGATATGAGCTGGAGAATTCTCACTACCCATCCAGTCAGACTTCCATGTCAGCTATTTGAATATTTGCCAGACGCTGCTTTGTCTTTTTCTCTATTTCCCCTATAATTTTCAGTTTTTTCTGTAAATTAGATGAAATTTATAGAATTTTATATTCCAGCCTAAATTGAAAGAGGAAAGGTTACCAGTAGGTCGGTCGTCTTGTAACTACCTGACTCTCATCTACCTTGATTTGTTCTATCAATTAGCATCGTTAGCTTCTTAGGACTTTTTCTTCTAGTTTTATTAGCAAACATTTTGTATTTAATTGAAAAACAAAACCAAAGTTATGAAAATTAATTAAGGAAGATTAAATTTTGCTTTCATTATACCTTAATACCCTTTAGGGATTCAAATATTCAAAGAATTTTCCACGAAAAATATCTTCAACTACAATAAAGATCAGAGAGCTTCAAATGACGAGATAAATTTAAAAAATCCAGCAAAGAAATCGTCTCTCATCTCATTTAAAATTTAAATATTTTCCATAGACTTACTAGCTATGATGAGGATTCTCGTTCCCTGCAGCAAGAGACTGGAGGCACCACAAAGGACTCTGTGAAGAAGGTAGCTTCGAAGTGATCTCATGTAAAGAAGACATCTCTCTGTAGAAGCCATCGCCCTACTGTTTACCTCAAGGTATTCTAGTTCCTCTTCTCCCAGAAGTAGAGAGTGTGAATCAGGCTTTGCCAAGTTCCAAACAGACTCACCAGACTGCAGCTCAGCTACAGGGTATTCAACCATAATTAGAAGTTTTGAGTAGCGCGGATAATGAACGCAAAATTGTGAGTTTTTCATTGAGATTGAGAAAGGTTGCTATTGGCAGCTGACTCTTAGGTATCAGAGTCCATGGCAAAAACTGTAAAACGATCTGGTGAGGGGTGCCAGAGGGTAAGTGGAAGGTCGTTTCCTTATCATCAATGCAAGGGAACAACCATTAAAGACCATTCCAAGGTGGTTTGTATGCGTAACCCAAGGGCTGGACATGAAATTTTTTTATTGACTTTTTTAGTTTAAAGTCTGTGTGTGTGTGTGTAAGTGTGCATGTGGCTTAATAAAGGCATTTGAACTGAACAAGTTGCAGTAGCCATAACCATCACCATCGCCACCACCATGGCCACTCTGGCAGTCAGTCAGTCACCTCTGTGTTTCTGTTTCTGTTGTGTTGTGGTTTTGTCACAAGAAAAGGAGCCCAAATAACACAACACTCAGCCAGACACACACACAAACACATCCACACACGCACTGCCACTCACACATCATAAACATTATAAGAGTGAAGAAACTCCGGAAAGTCGTAGCCCAAAAAAAAAAAAAAAAAGACACCGAAAGCAACAACAATAAAACGGGCTAAGTAAACAAAAAAAATACAAAAAAAAGAGAGAAGAAAGGAAAACATTTACAAAAGAAGTTCATTGAACTTGCGTAGCGTTGACTACTTACAACGACCCGACCCGACTCGCACTCCATCTCCATCTCCAGCAGCGGCAACTCCCGACTCCCGACTACCGACTCCCAGCACAACAGCCAATGTCTTCAAGTTGAATTTTGAGCATCGGCATTGGCATCGGCATCGGCCTGAGCATGAACATGAGCATGAGCGTGGGGTGCAAAGAGCGCGCTGGCCAGATGCAGTATGCACATGTGCACATGGACGTAGCCCGACAGGGTCGCTTCAACAGGCCCTTTTGTGATCCTAGTGATGTGCGTGAGTTGCTGCGATCGTCAATGATCGTGAAGAATTCGAAAAAGTGAAGTAAAATCAACAAAAACTCTGTTTAATAGCCGTTGGACAAGGTAATTACGATCACGAAATGGAAGCTCTAGACTCACGCTCGTGTGCGTCTAAGAGATCAATAAAGAACAGTCAGATCCTCAGGTAGACATCAGACCAGGTATTACCTGGTTATACTAAGGTGTATAAAATACATGGAGCGGTATTTATACATGTAAAGGGTTCAATAAGGTCAAAAATCAGCTCGTAGAACTCGGCGGCTATGAGGATTGTAGGTGATCCTTGTGGAGGCCAAGGTACCTCGCTTCAGACCTAGGATGTTAAGAGCATTTACAGCTGAAATGAGAATAGAAATCTGTTTAGTGGTCTAAGTAGTTCAATCTGTCTTATAAGATAACCTAAAGCGGGTCAACGGGGACCCCCTTTGATAGAAACTAAACCAGTAAAATCAAGTAAAGCGAGTTCCATGAGGTTCTTGGATTTTTCCAACTGTTGAATGGGATTGTGTGGTACCAGGGGGCAAGGCGGAAGAATAATTTTGTGTTCAAACTGCAAGAGATCAATGCTTTTAACCTTGTTAATGTAAGTGTATACATGGGTACATACAATTCTACATACTTACATGCATGTGTACATTTTAGTTGCCTTCATTTGAAATGTTTAGTGCGAATATTTAAACAGCTTTTTGTTCTTTTTTTTTGTTATTTTTTTTTTATCAATATGTACACTTGCATGCATCGTTCATACATATACATATGCATTGCTTACATACACACGTGCCAATGGGTGGTTGTTCGTATGTATGTATTTACATACGATTGTGTGCATATATTTTAGTTTACATACCTCACCTACTGGCGTGTGCATATGTACATACTTACATACATGCTTACATACCTTCCATACAAACGAAACGAAACTCAACGAAAACGAAGAAAATAACCGATGAAGAATGAACGCGACAACGAAACGAACGACGAAACAAGCAACGAAACGATGAAACGAAACTGTACTATGTACAGAGCGTATTGTATAAACACGCACACACTCAAGCCGCATACATACATAGCGCATACATTAATGCATACATACATACATACATAGCATACAGCTGCGTGCTAACGGCTGGCTGGCTGGCTGGCTGGTTGACTGGCTGTATGGCTGGCTGGCTTGTGTCGGGTCGCGTGGCGTGGCGCGGCGCGGCGCGACGTGACGCTCTATGGCCAGGTATAGGCAGGCGGAGGAGCTCAGTTGCAAAATTCGTATCGCGACGAAAGGATGTACTTTTGAGACTCGTGTATGTACGTTACATTGCCTTGCATTCAGCCAGATACATTTTCATGAACATAGCAACCGAACAAACTATTCTTTGCAGGCAGCACAGCACACAGCACACCGAACAGCAGCGACAGCGACAGCAGCAGCAGCAGAAGCAACAGCAGCAACCTCTTTGGAATGGCAGCCAACAGACAGGATGACTTTGAGGAATTACGCGAGCTGTTGCGCTCTTGGAATGTTGCCGAATTGTTGCCGCATTTAAAAGGTAAATAACAATGAAAATTGCACACTAAATCCCCCCCTCCCTCCAGTATAAGACACTCCAACGTATGTTTACATGTAGATATTTAGCCTGCACTGGCCGCATGGCAAGGCGATTTGTATTGATTCATCATCGAGTTGCATTTGCCAGTCAGAGGCTTAGACTTTAGACTTTATTGCTTGTTTCTAGAGGACGATTTAGCGGTATTTAGATAGCTTATCAAACAGCAGTTCAAATTGCCTTAGACCGGTGCACTGTAGTACTGTGTTGCCCAGAACGGACAACAAAGAAAATTTTTTCTGTTGCCAGGCAACACGCTACCTGCCTACCTGCCTTCACCTTAGCGAACCCAACCGCTCAAATGTGAACGACCTAAACGTCGTTCAATTGATGTCAAGAATCAGGATAGCAAGTCGAAAGGAAAAACAAAATTCTTTAGTATTTCTATAAACTAATTCTTTCTCCAAGGAAGAATGTATGTGATTCATAGTTCATTAAATACATCACCAGGGTATATAAGCTTCGGTGTGACGAGGATAAAGGTCTTCAGTTTAATTGCTGTTATATGGTATCTAAACTAAAATCAAGTTCCATTGGCCTTAGGAATGAAATGAGTTGATTACTGACTGTGTTTGGCAGATGGATTATATTTTTAGATCCTCGTCTTATCAAATAAATAGGTGAATAAAAGTTAATGATAAGCCAGTAACTTAGTAATCCATAACACAGAAAGGAAGCAGTTCGTTCCACTATGTGTAGAAGCAGTTTGGTCGTCCAAAGAGGTCAGTTACCACAGTGTAAGAGGGAATTTTGTGTTTTCCTGGCAATTTTCTTACTACACACAGCTGTAGGTATTTCCCGACTTTTTATATGAAACTCTTCTTACATTTAATTATTTTAATTTTGTTATTCCTTTGCAAATGCAATGTCGCATCTACCAGATGAGGCCATCAATGTGGAAGAACTTCAAATGATCAAGCGTCATCATCTGAGCGACCTACTACACAGCTTCCGTTATGGCACGAGGATACGTTTCGAGCATCATCTGGAGCGTTGGCGCCGCTGGTTAAATGTGCCACTGCAGGGCGCCTACGATGGTGGTCATTGCAGTGGCTGTCGCTGTGCTGGCTCCATGGAATCCCCAAAGAGCAGTCGCAGTGATTTGCATGTGAATGCCATTTCGGAGGAGGAGAAGCTAAAACAACTGCCAGCCGAGCCGTTTGTGTCGTTGAACGAAACAGCTGGTGATGCCTCCTCCTTCATGGTGCCGTTGCCGCTGAATGATCAATCCGAGCTGATAAACACGAATTCGTTCAACAGCACCACAAAGAACGTTGTCTTCAACGAATCAGAGCCCGGCACAGAGAATTCTGTCTCCGTCTTGGGCATCCTGCAGGCCTCTGGCATGAAGGCCCAATCGTTGCTAGAGCGGCTGGGTCAGGATGAGCAACTGGATGCCGTGCAACGACTGCTGCTCATACAGCTAATATGCAGCTACTACGAGGACAACTCCCTGCATTTAACGCTGCAGCGCAGCCATCTGTTGGAGCACGAGATCCTGGAGTTGTTCCCCAAGGAGCAGTTGCAGTTCTATCGCACCGAGAGGCGGGGCAAAATCTATGTCAGATTCACCAACATGAAGAGGAACAAGAAATTCGGTCTACAGCGGGAAGCCAACAAGCGGCGCAAGGAGGAGCAGCCAGTGGTCAAGCAGGAGTCGTTGAGTCCCTATGTTGGCAAGGGTGTTTCCTTTGCTAACGCCTCCATGTCCAGCCCAGAGAGATCAGATTGATAGCATAAAAGTATCCGAGAGTTAAATATTTAAGCTGAATATTGATAGGAAACAGCAGGGGACACGGTGCGGTATTCTGTCACCCAATGGAGTTAGTTGTAAGTTGATATTAGTTGGTATAAAGTAAAAATATATATCGAAGTAAATAGTTAAGTAAGAATAATCTTGGTTTGAAAGCATTTAAAAGACATTTCCAATATTCCTAAAGCAATTCCCTTAACGCACTGCAAGTGCTTCAATGTTGAGTCCTAATACACTAAACGCAGTCTATAAA
>JAWNPV010000783.1:0-14621 GCA_035078785.1 Collessia kirishimana
GCCTTATGCTTGTGGAAATCATTCAAGTTCATGATACAATTAAAAAGGTAGCTATGTTCCCTGGGTTCAATGACAATAATGTCAACTGGGTCGTTCCGGCAGCGGCTTTCGACTCACAATGTCCGCTTGAAAGACACATTCGCACACATCCTTAGACCGGTAAACAAAGAAACAGGCGCAACAATAACAAGAATTGCTCAAATGCGATTATAATTTGCCATTTAACACTTTAATATATCGGTTCTTCGAGGAGTTTTGGGAGTTGTCTCTGTTACCTTCCACATACTTATATATTTTTATTTGTTTTTTGGTTGGTTGGTGTTGTTTGACGATGTTTTATTTGGAAGAAACGTACATTTCTCAGTATTTTGATCAATAAAAAAAGTGGTAAGTTTTGTTCATGTTTTGCATTTCGCATGAATATGCTTATCGTTTTTTTTTTTTTGGTTTTGTTTTTTGAATAAGCTAATAATAACAATTTAGTTCATTCTTTTACTTTTATTAAAATTGTTTGGCTTTTGGTTTTTAGGTTGATTTAAATGTAGTTTTTACGAAAAAAATTTGATTTATTCTTCTTCCTCCTCCTCTTCCTCCTCTTCTTCCTCTTCCTCCTCCTCTTCTTCCTCCTCTTCTTCCTCCTCCTCCTCTTCATCCTCCTCTGCTTCCTCATCCTCTTCCTCGACGACCTCCTCCTCGACCTCTTCGTCTTCCTCAACAATATCTTCATCGGCCTTGGCATCTTCCTCGCCCTCGGGTGTCTCGGGCTCGCCGGCCTTCTTGCCAGGTCGCTCGCCGAACCATTTTGGCAGTTTGGCTGCGCAGATAAAGAAATTTTAAATTAAATTCAGTTTGCAATTGAGTATGAAAGCCAATGATGGTCAATTGTAGGCAGAGTGGAAAGCTTTTTAAACATCAAACAACGGATCTTTCCATTCTACCGGCATTAACTGTCATTCAGAACAAGCATTAGATAGAGGAGGCAAGGACAGATAGAGATAACAATGGCAGAGCATAGGATAGGACAGGATAGGACGACAATGAACGTAATGATGACTGTTTCTTGTGCCTTCCTGAGTGCTGTGCAGCGAAGTACATACATTTTTGGCGGCCGGTGTATTGCTCCTTCTTCTCATTCCAGATCTTCTCATTAACATCCTTGCTGATCTCATCCCAGCCCTGGTTTTCGTTTACAAGTGTTGGTGTTCAGTTGTGTTTGTGTGTGCGGTGTGTGTTCAGGATTATGCGATTGGCGAATGTCAATTATCGATAGCAAAACGTAGATCACGCAAGTACAGTTGACATTTTTTTGTGGAAAATACATTTACATATGTGTAGAGTATACGAAACATAGAAAGAGATAAAATACAAAACAAACAAAAGAGAGTTGACAACGTTAGATGGGCGTGTCTGTATATGATGCGGTGATAATCGTTAGCTATGAGAGTAAAATCCACAATTTTGAATACCCCCAGCAGCAGCTGTGTGTTATCGAAGAATATGTTTTCACCACACACACATGTGAACAGATTACAGCAAAAGAACGAATTCGGAGACGAGTACGATTACGAGTTACGAAGGAAACATTGGAAGTACATAGATAGCTTGAAACGGAGCGAAGCTATTTGCTTTTACAAAAGGCGCTTACATTTTGTGCGCTGAGTAAATCTTTCCTGTCTTTCTTGCCATGTTTTTTCTAAGTTTTCCGCATAGACCGTATTATAGCCCTAAACGTTATGTATACAATACAGGATATATGCAGTGGATCGTACACCCGGTCCGAAGTGGACAACAAAATACTTACACCCTCAAAGAGTTTCTTCTTGTCGTCGTATGAGCGTGTATCCACACGTCGCTCATATTTGGAGGCGACTTGAATCTTGGGCTGTGAATGGAGGGAAGCAGGGTTAGCTTAGGTGTTCCGTTTGCGGTGCCTTGTCGCACACTTACCGGGTATTTGCCAGTCAAAGCTTCTGGGTCGAGACCCTTCTTCAAGGCTTTGTGCCTGAGCTGTTGCTTCTGTCTTTCCTTCAACTCTTTCAACTGTTTGGGAGGGTGGATGTGTATTTAGTCTGGGCAGACCTAGGATAAATAGATTTGGGGGGGCTGGAGGCTACTCACATCGTAGTCCTGACGTTTCTGCCTTTCTTCCAAGTCATACTTCTCAGTTTCCAATTTGACGATGAGCTCCCACAACTCTTGGGCCTTCTCGCGCAGCTTCTGCTCGCCAAAGCCTTCGATGGCCAGGGGCTTGATGCGGAACGACAGCGAGATCTTCTTCTCCTCCTCCAATTGTTCCTTAGTCTTGTTACGTTCCATGGCGGCGGACGAGAGTCCCAACTATATAAGCGCGCAATTTTCGATTGTCGATATTCGATAGTCGATATTTTTATGTTAAATTCAAAAGGGACACATTTCGTTGTGTTTTCAGTTTTCAGTAGGATTTTGCACCCAATTTTCACCCCACGGGCATGGGCGTTGATTTCGGGGGGTACGTGCAGTACGATCAAAAAAACAGGGGGTGTACGAGTGTATGTGTGTGTGTGTTTGTATGGGGGTGTATGTGGGTTTGCGTGGAAGTGAGACAAACATACAGGAAGGAGAGCAAGACAAATGGAGATCGTTAACGTTATGGAACAGACAGGACAGAGTCGTATGTGCGGTTTGGTTGTGTTGAAAGGTTGCAAGTGGTACAATTTGTTGCGTGTATAATAGATATTCATATGGAATAAAACAAGAAAGAAACACAGAAATTGTTTCAGTGCATTGTTGTGTGGTTAAAATCAAAATGAAGTGAATTAATTGATTGATCGATTGATTGGTTGGTTGGTTGGTTGGTTGGTTTTGTAAGGGTGTGAGAATGTGCAAGTGTCGAGTATAAGCGATAAGGATAGCGATTAACGATAAACGATTTCGAAAAGAAATAAAGAGTATTTTGGAAAAAAACAAAGAACAAAAACAGAGATGGTTTGGGAAAGCGTATCAGTGGGCTGCATTCATGGGATCTCATATAATTACCACGCCTGCCTCCTTCTTGGCAATGGTGAAGTTGGGTCCCTTCTTGTCCTTGTCCTTCATGGCCTGCAACATGGCCTGACGCTTCTTCTCGGCCTCCTCGAGACGCGTGCGCTTCTCTTCGATTTCGCGCTGCTTCTTCTCTTCAACCTCGCGTACGCGACGCTCCTCCTCTTCCTTCTTGCGCTGGGCCATCTTCTGCTCTTCCTCGGCACGCGAGATCTTGCGCTTGGCCTGCTTCTCCTTGAGCTTCTTCAGCTCATCCTCCTCCTTGGCTCTCTGTTTGCGCCACTCGCTGATGTATTCTTTCAGCTGTTCATCAAGATCGGAACGCTTCTGATCCTGACGCTTGATGAACTCTGGATCGCCCTCACCTCTGTGGCACGATAACGGGAGACAAGACCATAGCTCGATTAGTTTAACAGATATTGACAAGGGCGAACTCTAATCAACTAGGAAATTATACGATTGCTAAGAAAAGTATCTACTAACTAAATAACAATTAAAGACTAAAATTAATTACTCTGCAGGGTGTAGGCAGCAGTAACATCAGCAAAGGATCAATTGATCTCTATAAAGTTTTTGCTATATTTTGGTTTTTTTTTTGTTTTTAGTGTCCAGAACAGTGGACAGACGGAGCTAACTAATCCATAAGCTTAATATCGAAAGTTAATAATAATATTTAATTGTTAGTATTTCCTGTAAGTTTAAGGCAAAATAGTTGATCAAGGGTTTAGACTACGCTAGTTCAAAAAGAGTTCGAGTAGAAAACACTTCAAAAATATCAAATAGAATGGAGATGATCTACTAGAGATGCATGGCATGTGTTGATTGGCGAGTTGAGAACCCGCACTTGGGAATTACATACTGCTTTCTACATACTACGCTTGAGTTCAACTAAAGACTACCATACGGGGTGAGGGGATACACATGGTTAGGAGGTTAGCGGTGCAGTACATAGAGAGAGAGAGAGAGAGAGAGAAACATACGACTACGTTTATGAAGTACATAACACTAAGGTCTACTATAAGACTGGGTTAGTGAACATTTCATATTCAGTTTTTTACAACAAACATATCGTATGGCATCAACTTACTCGGCTGGTGTCTGAGGTGGTTTTCTATACGTGAGGTGGTGGTGGTGGTGGCATTGAGGTGGCAACAAACATGGATGTGGTGGATATATTTATATATATATATAGAAATATATATATTTTGTGATTTTTTTTTTTTTTTTGATTTTGTGTTTTCAAAAATTGTTTCAATTTTTACACGAGGAACAAAAATTTATTTATAGTGTTTGGTTTTTTCGTTTTTTGTTTTGTTTATTTTTTTTTTTTTTATACAAACAAAAACGTTATGGCACAAAAATATTTGAAAAGAAAGAGAAAAACATTAGGTTGTTGAAAAAAAAATTGTTGTCAATTATATATATAAAGATTATATATTTGTTTATTTGTTTTTGTTTTTTTTTTTTAAACGAAACGAACAAAAAATATGTGAAAAAATTGCAGACAGAGAGGATTTGCAAGGCTCGAACTGTTACAGCCTTGGGCCTCCAACTCTGTCTGGCAGATGTAAGAAGTTATGTACGTATTTGTTGTTTCTTGTGGTTGCTGTTGTTGTTGTTGTTGTTTTCGGGCGTGTTGTTGTTTGTTTTGTTTTGTATATTTGTTTGTTTTTGTCTATAATCTAAATTCCAAGCAGAACAATGTAAGCTCTTTATACAAAAAATGTTTTTTTCAAGTTTAATGCTGAAACTGGAAACTGATGTTCTTTATACAGAAAATGTTTACATTCAATTCGCTTATACACTTCACAGACATTCCTCAGAGTTCTCTCTCAAAGGGTCTAGGAAATGCTCTTCAAAAGATCACAAAATGATCGGGTTTTACAGAGTATTTAAGATTAAATAAGATCGTCGATGAGATTGCAATAGAAATTGAATAAATTTGTAATCTTATCAATCATCCGCTTAGCGGTAAACAGATAAATCCATTGCTTATAAAAATCTTTCCCTAATTCCCTTAACATTATCTCGATCGCTTGTGAAGTGTATAAAAAGTCATGGCAAAGCCACAACTAGGTTTCCCTTAACATCGGCTGTATTTTGAAATGATTTTCGAAAGCAAACTTAAAGGATTTAAAAACATTTTGTTTAGGTTAAAACGAAAAATTTGGCATAAAGTATTCATTCCGGATTTTTTTATATAACGGGATGTTGGAAATAACGTTTTTACACACTGAACAGCCCTGGAAGGCGTTTAAAAGTTACATTGATAGATCGATGTGTATGTGTAAAGTATCCTAAGAAAAGTCTTTTGTAATTGCAAGATCCCTTCAAATAATTAATTAAAAAAAAAAAAAAGAAAAAAAAAATGCTTTTCCCCACACAAAACACACTACTATAGGGATGTGTCCGTTTCGTTTTAAATTTGTTCTTTTTATTGTTTTTTCTTTTTTCTTGGTTTGCATTTTGTTCTTTGTAATTTCTTTGTAATTTTTGATAACGCAATTTACTTACTTCCTGTAATAAGAAAGAAAAACAAAGAGAAACGGAAGAAACAGAGAGGGAGAGAGAGAGAAAGAGACAAAACATATAATACCATTTGACGTCGTATCGTGAGTGCTTAACTGGAGAACAAAAAGCCAGGCCAGCGATAGGCGAAAATTGTTTTATTTTTTATTTTATTCGATATATTTTGGTTTAGAAATTTGCGTTATTTGGAGTTTCGGTGTTCGAAACTTAAGAACTGAATTATTTTTTTTTTTTGGTTTGGTTTTAACATTTTTGGGGGATCGGGGAAGAGACAAAGACAAAGGACATGTTAACGAAAGGCAATACACAATAAAAAATATATTACAAATAAAAAGATTTTTGCATTTTAAGTGAATGTGATCGGTGTGGGTGGCGAGGAAGTGGGGGGAAAGATTTTCGAAAATAATTACAGAGTACAGGAAGGACATGATTCGACAGAGATATAGCGTATATATACAGGATTCTTTTATCGTTTCTTTTCTTTTGCCAATAGGTAGGGCTTCTAGGTTTTTTAATTTTTGTCATTGGAAAGTGGTGGAATGTGTTTGTGTTTGTGTGTTGGTGTTGGTGTGTAAGTGTGTGTGGGTGGGTGAAAGTAAGAGTGTTTAAATATTCGATCTACTTGGATTTTGCCAATTTGCTTGGGTTGATAGAGTGGGAAATTAGTAAGTTTTGTATACTTTGTGGGAGAGAGTGTACAGAGCTTCAGGGTATCGATGGTTCTCATAGATGGTAGAGATTTAATAAAAGAATTTTATTTCAAATCTTTTGTGGATTTAATTAACCACTGAACTCGTTAAGAATTCATTTGACATTGCAAATATGTTGAGCGGCTGTTGGTCCGAGGCTTTGCATGCATGCAGCCAGGCACACTGACCCAGTTACCATCGATAAACCCCTCAGCTCTGGTAGTGCAAAGTGATTTCGTTTAATTATGTTCGCTTATTGTATGTAGATATGTACACATATAGACACAAGAACAAAACACATGGAAAACAAAAACATATTTAAACAAAAAATAACAAATGTACAAATCAAAATAAATAAATTATAATAAATAAATTATTTACAAGACACACAGAAATGGGCAACCGCACATTGACTACTAAATGATTATTAATTAAAAAAAAATTATAAAAAGATTTAATGCCCGGAGCCAGATAAGCTCTGTGGCACAAAGTGGGGTTAGGCGTTGAGGAGAATTTTCGGTTGGTAAAAATTAAATGAAAAATATTAAAAAAATAAAATTGGAAGCAAAAAAAGGAAAATAAAAATCAACACCAATTGAGTTGTATAAGGTGGCGGCCTTTTTTTTTTTTTGTTGCTGTTTTAGTTTGGAAACAAAAAATACTTACGTCTCCTCTCTGGTCTCCTCGACAACCTCCTCCTCCTCGGAGCTGCTGGTGTGTTCGTAATTAAACGGGATGTGTTTTTATATATTTTTTGGTTTTTTTGGTTTTTTGGTTTTTATTTGTGGTGCATGAAAATGGTGCATAAAACGAGTTTGGTTTTGTGTGTTTTGTGCAAAAAACAATATCACACAGTTGCAGGTTTGTGTTGTTGTTGTTGGTTGTTGGTGGTTGGTGGTTTGGTTGTTGCCATGGTTCACAGTACATACATACAACATTGTATACGCATGTGTGTTTATCAGGAGAAACAAAACGACAACATTAGCAATTTGATTTTTTTTTTCGGTTTTTTTCAATGATTTAATGGTTTTTTGGTTTGGTTGAGGTCCCAGGATTCCAGGGTTCCAGTGGTAGAAGGGAGGTTTAGGGAGTTTCGTGATTGACAATTATGAAAAATTGATAAGAGAATAGAAAGGAATACAAATCAAATGGTTTGTCACACACACACGCACACATACGGGCAACAAAAAATCAGTCATCAACATTGGGGTATTGCTGACAAAAATCAATTGTTGTTAAATGTATTTGTATATCCTTGCAGTGCCATCTACATGTCCTTAAGGCAGATTCCTCTATTTAAATAAGATTTCTCCAAGTGAAAAACACGCACATGAGCACAGGCTGAGTGGCGCCTGCTTTGTCTTCTTAAGTGAAGTCCTTTTTACTATTTTTTATTGTTCAACAGACTGAGGAAAAGATCTCACCAAAGATCTTATATGGACTTTTAATTTACTGATTGTTTTCTAAATCTCACGCCGCCTACGAATGCACAAGAACTGCAAGGATATAGGAGCTTCGGTTGACCGAAGGCATCTAACTTAGAATACATTAAAGAAAGTGCTTGATAGAGTTCAAAATTGATTAACAATACTTATTTAATTCGATTAACTGTGAAGGCTCTAGATTAACTCTAATAACTGCAGAACAAAGTGAATTTACATCGTTACAAGTTTCGAAAATAACTACAATTTGTTTCTTTGTCTTAAGTTACATTTAAATATTTAATTTCTTTATTTATTCTTTACTTATAGATACAGAAAATATCAGATTATGTTGCTTACAAGGCTGCTTACAATGTAATTTACTACTTACGTGTACTCTTCATCGTCGGACATGGTTACGGTTTAGGATTGAAAAACCTGCAAGGAAAGGAGACAGAGTAAGTGATAAACAATTATTTTTATTTTAGTTTAAGCTTTATGCGGTCAAGAATTGTTTATTCAACTGCCACAACAACATCAACGAAGCAACCGCCTAGATCTTTTAGAAGAAACCACCTTTGAACAGAGTTTGCTAAACTCTGGACATAAATCTTGTTATATCAACGTTGAAACCCCCCTTCCTAAAATAGCTTAACGCAGCCAGGCGGCTCTGGTTTACCCCCCCCTAGACTAGATCACAGAATTTGCCTTTGTTGTTTTGGTTTGTTGTCGCCTTGTTATGAGTCTCTATAATTAGAACACATAAGTTTATCGTCTATATATATATCTTTCTATATATATATATTCATTTGATATAAAAACATAGGCGTCTATATACACGCACACGCACACACACAAGACTTTATATAGCAGCTGTCTGAAGAGAATTTTTTTCCCAAACCCACCCATCCTATCATAATTTTGTTGGAATTTTTGTTGTTGCTGTTCCTTTAGAAGAATTTGTCTTTATATTTAATTTTTGGCTTCCTTTCAAAGCAAGATTATTTAATTTTGTCTGCCCGTGTGTTGGTGTTTATGTGTGTCTTTATGTTAACCGTTATAAATAGAACTGGGCGCGTATTGAATTTCTTCAGTTTGCTGCTCAGAAAGCTTTTCAAAGCACTCGAAAGCTTCCCCAGAAAATATTTTTTTGCAACATTTTATTGTTTCTTTTTACCTTGGCACTAAAATCAACTATCAAAATATTTTGTTAGGTTAGGCAGGGATATATCTATGTCTATATATCTATGTCTATTCAGACCGCCTCGATACAGCATTTCAAATATATTTTTTATTCATTTTTTATGTAATTTTTCCATTGACAGGAATGTATTTTTGGGTCATTAGGAGGTTGTTTCACCAGATATCTAAGCTGTTTTATTAAATATACAATTTAGCATTCTGAGAAATGTTTCTTTGATTAACTAATGTTGCTGATTGATTTTCTAAACTACCAAGTAAGCACAGATGCAAGAGAAATATTTTCATTTAGCAACTTGTGTGTCTTACAGGTCATGATCTGAATACCCAATCTGATCTAGTTGTGGGCGCTGATAAAGAGCCCTTCAGTTGCCCCTTTGAATACCATTTCTATGTTAATCTCAACATGGGGTCACATTAGAGATTAATATCACTAACTAGGTGTGATTTAAACATTATTATTGAATGTCAAGGATGTCTGGACGGATATGATAATAGAAATTGTTTAAAGTTTTGCTTGGTTATATTCTAGATGTATTCAAGGGGGCTTTTCGTAAAGAAAGCGGTGCTTTAAGCAAAGGGGAACCAACTAAATAGATTAGGAATTGAAGGAAGCATGTGTAAGAGGAATTTTAATACCTAATTGATGGATTGACCCATAGGAAATGATATTGATTTAAATAAACCCAGGAAAAAATAGTTGTTGGAAGTTTCCTCTTAAATAAGGAAAGACAATTCGCTTATAGTAGGACCAACTTAAAGCTGGAAAATCTTTTAAATTTGTATCCCTGATAAAACCAACATTTGTTGGTGATTTTCTTGTCCATAAAACAATCGTTTTAATTCATCTAGGCAAACCAGATCAACACAACCAGAGAACCCACTTTGAAAACCAAATATAATCTGGAAAATCTATTTAATAGAACATGAACTTTGTTCAGATCTACATTATAAATTTATCTAATCATAGGAATATCAAAGGAATCATAGGAATAAACGCAAATGCTTATAGAAGGACTTTTAGTTATTTTCCCTCGAGTATCGATAGAATATGGGGGACATCTTATAAAAATATCTCGCCTTCTATTATATTTATTTAGCTTATATATCTCTCACTCTCAGTTGTAACTGGAACAGCAAAAAGTGTCCAAATCTTGTGACAACTTTACAGTTTTCCTATTTTGTTTTTTTTTTATGTGATTTTTCCTAGGCTAAATATAGAAATATTTTCCAGCTAAGACCTGCCGCAGATGTCAGTGTCTGTTGCTTCGGCGAATGCTGATCGGACCCGATCTGATCTGATCTGCTAATGTGTTGCTACGTAAAGCATAAAAATAGGCGTCGGTGTGTGTGGGTGTTGCGCGAATACGCTGGTGCTATCTATCGGCTGAGAGCGAAACCAAAATGCGCCTGCGCACAAATTGCATACTTATATGCATGCGTGTGTATGCGTGTGTGTGTGTATGTGTATGCACATGTTGATCATTTTTTTTTGCCAAGGTAAACACGAACACGCACACAGACACACACGCACACACTGGCAACTGATTTATTTTTAAAATTTCATCAGAGAAAAAAGAAGAGAAAAAAAAAAAACAAAAACGAAAAGAAAAAGAAAAACTTTGCTTGGCCCCGAGATCATATAACACTTTAAGTGCTTTGAATGTATATAGGCACACATATATACATATGCATATGTATGTGTATATATATATTCCTGAATAGTTGCATTTGGCTGCTCGGAATGTTGATGCGGCTGTTGCTGTTCCTGCTGCTGTTGTTGCTGTTGCTGCTGCTGCTGTTGTTGCTGCTGCAGGCACCGTTAGGGACAATGTTGCTGCTGTTGCACATGCCTAGACTGCGGTTAGCCTGGGATCTTCGATATTTTTAGCCCAAAGGGCTTTCAAAAAAAATCGCAAAAAAAATGTAAAAAAAAAATATTGAAAATTTTCCCAATTTATATTTCATTGTGGAAATGTTTTTTCGTAGTTTTCTTGTTCAGTTTTCAACTCTTTGTTGTTTGTTTTTTCTTGCTTTGTTCCTTATTTGTTCGTGTTCACTTCTTGCCAAAGAACTGTCAAGTAAATTTTAAGCTTTTGTTGCTTCACTCGAAAAAAATTGACAAAAAAAAAGAAAAGAAAATAAATTGGATTTCACAGCGTTATATAATAACAGAATTGAAAGAAACTTTCTGCTGGCCGATCCTTTTGAATACGATTTTTTTTATAAGTTTAATCCTTGAGGTGGGTGCGTTAGTTTTTCTTTCCTTTTGTTGTCTTGTCAGGACTTTTCGTTTCATAAATATGAATTTTTGAACGTTTTTTTTTTTCTTGTAACTGTTTTGATAAAACTTTGATTTTCCCTTTTTTTTTTTCTTCTTCTGTGCAAAGAAAGACAGAATAAAAAAAAAAAAAAGAAAACTTACTTAGGGCAAAAGAAACAAATTGAGAAATCTCAACTAAAGTCCGAGCAGCTGACGTCGTAGGAGCGAATGCTGCGGTTCGACTAAACAGACTGACGAGCCAAAGCCTTGCTACACGTTATGTTAAAGAATTTTCTTTGTGGCCGCTGGCGGAAAATGAAAAAGCATTTTCCACCCATACACTGGCATTGGCACGGCGACGATCACCCATACACATACGCATTCGCTAGACCCAACGGAATGGGCGTGAGGAGGCGGAGGCTGGCAACATGCTATGCTGCTGACTATGAAGATGCGCAGGGGCGCAACAAGTGGCCAACGGGACAGATGCGACACCAGGCGGGGTCCATTGGGGAGGGACGGTGGGTGTGCAGTCGGCCAAGCATTAGCCAACGCACTACGCAATCGAGTCTGTATGTGTGCGAGAGTGTGGGCAGCCCCCAGATCCTAGCATCAGAGACCCCAGCAACAAAAAGATTCAGGTAGTTTGAAACATAAACTTGTTGTACAAACAACACACAACACACGGCCCACGGCCCGCGGCCCACACATGCATGTGAAATGTTCCAAAATGAAAATTTCCAATTGGTTAAAATATACCAACACACATGCACGCACGCACACAGTTGCCTGAGAGGAGGCCATAGCCGAGTTGCTATATAGTTGTTGGCCGTTTGGCCTATGTGGGGGTGTTGAAGGCATTTGTTTTTGGAATCAAATATCGTTGAGAAGCATGAAATTTTTGCAGACATTAAATTGTTCGCCAGATATTCATATATATCTATAGCTAAAGCTGTATCTGTAGCTGTATCTGTAGTTGTATCTGTAGCTGTATCTGTATCTATATCTGTATATATAGACAGTCGTATACATGAATAGACTTGGACTTTATATCTATATGGCTGGCTATTCGAGTTAAACGGCAGAAGCTCATTTTAAAATATTTTTTTATTATTTTTAACTACATTTCGTTACAAATTCAGACACTTGGATATATGCAATATCAGACACATATTTCTATTTATTTATTTATATATTTATCAAGATATAGAATGAATGGAAACAATACTGCATTGTTGCGCCATCTGGCTGGCTGCTTGCTTTCGCCTTTGGTCGGTCGGTCGGTCTCTCTGGTCTGCAGTTCACGCCCTTAACGCCCGCCCACCTCAAGCCTAAATTCATCTGTATATAAGTTGTTGGCTATAGCTATATGGGCATATAGCTATATAGATATACTGACGTCTATATTGGCTGCCAAATGGCCGGCCTCGTATATTTCTGTTTGTGTAAACATCTAGTGTAACCAGCATACACCACCCATGCACCCAACAATCCATCCATCTATACGAATCAAATGTTTTTCTGATTTATTCGCCTGCGCTCCTTTCAAAAAATCAATTCTTTCTGCTCTCTAGCTGAATGCAATTAGCCAGCCCATTTCAAGGGATCTTTTGGGTATACAATGCTGGGAAACAGTTGGGCTTTGCACTGCATAGTTCTTTGGGCATCCTGTGGGGAAAGTAATACGAAGATTTCTTCAATTAAACAACTCAAATTTTGTCTTTCCCTTGAGCTTCTATTATAGTTTCAAGATGAACTATTTCAGCCATTAGAAAGGCTGTTTATTTTCCTTTAGTTGTCTTTATAAATATTTAAATCTAAAACGTTGAACTTTCTTCAACGAAACTTGATAGATTCTTCCACTAAATACATCATAGATCAACCAACCATATGGAAAGGAACTTTACTGATCTTATATTTCCTTTCTTTATAGTCAATTTTCCTTGACAAATATCTAAATATTTAAATCCTTACCAACAATCTCTCCGTTCATTCATTACACTGTCTTGGTGGCCATTGCATAAAGCGCCCTCGCCCTTGTCTATTACTTAGCCGATATATTATATATATCGTTTGTATATATATACGATATGTTTCTAAGTGTTCTATATTGTAATTTGATTTTTTATATTTATTTTCTTTGCGGTTTTTATTTTATTTTTTTTTGTTTTCGATTTCAATTCACAACGGCGCATTCGCAGTGTGCTTTTTGCCTTGCGTTGCTCTGATTTTCTTGCCACCAATTGAGGAGGGTGGCAGGCAGGCAGGGGGGGCGGTGGGCAAAAGGAAGTCTCTCTACTTGCTTCTTAAATTTAGATGCGGCATACGGCATATCCATGCACACAGAGGCAGACGCATATACTATATATATATGTTGGCATATGTTTGTAATCAGCAGACCCGATTGATATGGGTCGCCCGATTCTGATTCCGAATACCCAAACGGCGTCCGGTTAATCCGTAAGGAGAATATATGTGTTGCAAATTTGTAATGCAAGGGGAGGGACAGCAACAGCAACAGCAGAAGAATTAAATTAGAGAACCGCATCTGGCTGGCAGGATAGGATAGTTGACTGGGGACGAGTCATGGCGGAGCTGGTGAAAGCCAAGAATTCAAAGCATAGCGGCATCTTATATAATTAGATATGTTTGTTTATAACCAGGACAGAAATAGACCCCATAGAAGCTTAATAATGCCAGGAAACTATACTTTATTGATATAAAAATTCAGGAAAGGCTCCATCGTAGACAATTTATAAGGACAGACGCAAAGCTGAACGCCTCTGAAGCTGATCTTGCAATGAAATCAGACCAAATATCTTGCTAAAATGTTGGCTAAAAGCTTAAGCAAGGAACCGCTGCATTTGACTTTCAAATTTGATTTATTATTCCAACAATTTTAATCACAAATCCATCTTCAATCCAACACCTTTGTATATATAAAAGTGAACCGTATGCGGTCTCTAGTAATTAAATAGGTTTTTGTTTTGTTGACCGCAACTAAATTTTAATTCGCATCATTTTGAACATCATCGACAAGCAGAACAACAACAGCAGCATTAGGAAAAGCAAATATTTAGATTTTCTTTCGGTTGCTTTTCTTTTTTTGGTCTATTTTTGGGGCTTTTGTGTGGGCGGGCGAAGCGATGCGTTCGACTAGCCTTCGTTGCTGGTTCATACAGAGCTGGCCTGGCATATTGTTGTGTATCTATCTGGGGCGGTGTTTACGAATATGAATTGTATATATGTATCTGCATACAGGTTGATTGTATTTGCACACATATATTTTCGAAAATGCTGTGATCATCAGCTCCAAATATTGGAAACCTAATATGGAAAACCATCTAACAGGATTTGTTAATGAAAATCGAATGCTGCAATTTATGCGGTTGCATTAGCTCAGCTAAATTTATTTTTATTTATTCTTGATTTGGAACATATTTCAAACATTTTTCTAATTATAGCAAAAGTGCTAAAACCAACTAGAGTGGTCTGGGC
>JAWNPV010000787.1:0-14610 GCA_035078785.1 Collessia kirishimana
GGGTGTGTGTGTGTGTGTGTGCCTGGATGGGAACCTGAAGGCTGGCTGGGGTGTAAGCAACACAGCCCGAATGGAGTTCTTTGAGCCACTGCGACAACGACAACGGCAATCGCCCTGTTTTTTTCTGCTGGAAGCCGGAAGCCCTTAAGACGCTAAATGATTTCTGAAGACTCTGTAAAGGCATAAATAAACGTAAACCTAGGAGTCAACCATGCAGGACAAAGGACTCGCAGTTTAAAGGTTGCCAAATCAAATCTCATTTCGCCATTGCTGCTCCACCCCCCACTGTTTCCTCTTTGGAAAATAAACTGAATTAAATTTGCCTTTCTGCCTCGATTAAATTATGTAAGTTGATGGCAACTATTTTATTACTTCCTGCCCTGTTGTTGGCTTTTTATGACAAATAAATTGGTGGTTTCAATGCTGATGAACAGAAATACAAGCCAGAATACTAGAGAGACAGGGAGACAGAAAGAGAGAGAGAGAGAGAGATGTGCTGTGATAAAAAACAAGCCAAAAACACATGTAAAAATAGAGCAGAGAGAGGCAAAAAGGCAGCAAAAAAAATCCGCAAAAAGTCAAACGCAACCAATGCGAAATGCAATCGACTGCAGCAGCAACGGCAGCAACAACATTTTACCATAAAATTATAAATAAAACTTACATAAATTTAGAAGCCATGGGTGGCCGAGGAGAGGGGGGGAACTGGCGGCGGAAAGGGGTCGCCCCTGCCATGTCATTTGTCGCAGCCGAACGAAAACCCATTGCAACGCATCGACCAGGCATTGCACATTCGTCTAACAAAATTTACTTTTTTATTTTTGGATAAAAACACAGAACGACACAGTCACACACTGTTTGGTCTAACGAATACCCCTAATGAGAAACTCTTGTTGTGATTCATAAACCTCGGGGTGAAGACCGCCAAGTGATTAACTCAAAGGAATTAAAGTTGGAAAAGTGGTTGAAAAAAAATGGGATTTTTGCTTCACTAAGGTTAGGGTAACTCGTTTAACTGCTAAGGAAAAATTTTTAAGAGCATTTTACATGGTTTTCCTTATGGTTTTTCCAACCAGAGAGAAAGCTAGATAAACATGAACTGAAGCAGCTGTCCGATGAAAATATTTTCTTTGATTTTTACTACGTTTGTTGATTTTCAATTTTCAATTTGTTAAACAAATCTTTGGTCTTTGGCTTTTGGTTTTTCTCGTTTCTGGTTCTTTTTTTTATGACATATTCAAGGCTGTGGTGTTGGCTATGGTTGCCCATCAGACGCCCAGTCATATGGTTATGACTTTCCAATAGGGCTGGCTGGGAGGTCCATTAATTTTGCTTGGATATTTTGTCACTTTCCTATAAATATCATCGGAGAATCTACACACTGCATGTGTGTTTTGTATAAATTTATAATCGCGTGGGCCTATAAAATGTCAAGACCAACAACATTTCGTTACAGACATGTGTGTAGGAAAATATGTTCAATAGCCAATGGATTTTCTAATATTCGACGTTTCTCTAGGCTTATTGGGAAAATCAAAAAAAAAAAAAAAACGGAAAAAAACAAGAGAAAACAAGAAAAAATAATTTGATTTATTCAAGGTAAAGTGCTTGGCTGATGAAGGGGGAAAAAACTCAACTTGAGCTTGGAGAAAATCAAAAACAAGATTCGTTGTAACAAGTTGGTGGCAACAACATTTTTTGGACGAGCGCTGGTGATGATTTTACCTAGAAAAACTTATGATTAATTGGCACTAAAATGTTATTTTGCTATTCCCCCTACTAATTTATTAGGTTGTCTGGCTGCTCCATTAGCTGCCCAATTTTTCACAAAAAAAAATTCTATAAATAAACAGGCGAAGGAAATGGGAAAAAGTCAGTGACTTATCGGGCAGCCCTCGTACTTGTATCTTTGCCAAGAAAAAAAAAAACATTTCTTTAAAGCGAGCTGCCACAGAATAGTTTTCTACACCGCTTGTGTACATTTGTCTGCCTCTGGTTGTGGCTTCCATTACCTGGCGCTGCCACAACAGCCACCACAGCCACCATAGCCACCAGGGCCACTAGGGCTCTCTTCATAGATAATTCGAGTAACTGCACGTACGCAGCACACTGAAGTTTGCCGGAGCAGGCAAACGGGACATAAAAGTCACGAAAAAAACTAGGCAAAAGGGGGGAGAGAAAAAATTTCACAAGCTGATAAAGAGGAAATGACCACAAATTGCCGTGCAACATACTCGTGCTGACCAGCACACACACACACACACACACACAATGGTACTGTGTGTATCTATGTGGGTTATTTAACGTATTTAATTTCACTCGCTCACACGCACATACAAACGTGCCTGACAGATTCCAGTGCCCCCTCTCCCTTCCTTTGGCCTGGCCATGGTGGCGTGCCAACACAGCACCAGGCAACTCCAAATTGCTGGGCCAATGGGCATGTAAGACTAAGCAACCTTTCCACAGACCCAACAATACTTTTAATTTATAGCCAGGACAGCTAGCCAGGCTCTCCAGCTCCGCAGGTCCAGGGCAGAAAGTTTTATGCTTTTAAATCACCAACAGCTGCTCAGCTGTCTCGTATTTTGTTTAAACTGTCAACACTTGAGATAATTTACAAAATTTTACAACTGACAATTAAATTTATAAATAAATTCCCACAGCCACAGATAGAGGAATCTGCCATGGCAAGTCTACATAGATATTTTCCATTCATACGATGGGAATTCCTTGTTGCCCTTTTGTTGTTTGATTTGCAAGCATTTTGGGCAACGAAGCTTAAATACCCTGGCAGGCAGGGCCAGCCTAAATGTATGCAACAGAATTGTCTATGCATTAGGCCTTTGCATAGATTT
The DNA here is from genome assembly GCA_035078785.1 of Collessia kirishimana. Lineage (NCBI taxonomy): Eukaryota > Metazoa > Arthropoda > Insecta > Diptera > Drosophilidae > Collessia > Collessia kirishimana. Next base: position 2,859 of record JAWNPV010000787.1, read on the forward strand.
TATAGGCTCCCCCAATAGCCCCATCGGACTGTTGCTTGGTCCTCTATTAAGGCAGCTAGGATGGCCTAACGACCTTCGTGTCTCATACAACTTGAATATTTTATTTAGCTTAAATACCCTGGCAGATGACACAAGGGCAATACAGCCTAATGCAAGCCACTCAGCTTGGCTTAATCAGCAAACTGTGTGGGGAGGGGGTGGGGGGATAAGTTTTCCAAACTTTAAGCCGAATCCTTTGAATTTATCCATCATTTATCAGTCAATGGAATGTCGCACACAAGGCGCCTGTAGCTATGCAACTGACGCGCAATGTATTGGCACACATAACGTTAGTTCTCCGCCTCCCTCACGCTCTCTCTCTCTCTCTCTGTCTCTGTCTCTCTTAGTGCTGCCACCATGCTAGGACTCCTCTGAAGCGTATGTGTGCCTGCAAGCAAGCATGTGTGTTAGGGTGTGTGTGTGTGTGTGTGTGTGTGTTTGCCTGTTAGAAAATAATTAAAACTTTTTTGTGATTTCGTGCCAGAGAGTTAGTCACTGCGATTTTTCTCAATTTAAAATGAATTCTGCTCTGTTGGCAACAACAATTGCCTACCCAGACGGTACGACTAAGTTTTCAATATTTGTGCCACCCCCCGCCCCCTCCCTCACTCGATCCATTATGCCAGCGGGGTGGCAGTCATGGTCTCCCTCCCACCTTGCTGCCTTATCAGCCAGCGGCGTTTGGCGGCGGGCAACATTCGTGCAACTTTTGATTATCAACAATTTTTTTTTTGATAATCGACGCGCTTTCAAATCGCTTCCTTTTCCTTTTTCCGCTTTTTCCTCTTTGATTTCGCTTTATTTTTTTTAGATTTTATTTTCCCATGTTGTTTGTGTGCCAATTTCAATTGATTTATCGATTCCCCATCCATTGGGCTTTGTCTCATCATAAACACTCCAATGGGAAAAATTCCTTCAGGCAATGGCTTTGTCCTGCCTTTTGTTATCCTTGACTTTAATAAATCGTTTCACCAGCAATTTCGCTTTCAATTATTTCATATTAAATCAGCAGAATTTCAAGGGATGAGGCGATGGCAAATCCAGTTCAAGGAGACGAAGGTTGGAGGACTTTATTCTGCCATCGATCTATAGTAGATCGCTGCCCTCTCTAGGCTTCTGATGGCATGGAAGGGAGACTTCAGTCAGTCAAGGATCCCGTCTTGTCCTCTGCAAACAGTTAAGACAGATGCCAACGGCAAAGACTTAAAAAAAGTTGCCCAAATGACTTGATTAGTGGTGGCCATTGTCTCCATCTCTTCCCCCCCCTGGCAAGTATAAGTTTGCCTAGGCAGGCAGCTAGAAAAAACAAAAAAGAACAGAAGTAAAATGTTGGGGGAAAAAAAAAAATTTGAATGTTAAACTTTTGTGCAGCTGCAAGCAGTCTATTGCCGTTATTCACTCTACCACCTGCCTCCTACTGACTGACTAAGGGGCCAGGAGGACCCACACACACACACACACACACACACGCACACAGGCATCCACAAGGGTATATGGAAGGACTGTGCCTGCTGTCTACGCTAGGTGGCGTTGTAATCAACTGTGTCAAAATGCCAGCGTAGCGAGTCAAAAACGTTGTCAACGTTGTGGGTCGCGTTGTCAAGAGGCAACACACACACACACATACACCTACACACACACACACAGGCACACACTCACTTGCATATACATAAATTTCAAGGCAGAAGCTGTCGGCCGGGACATCCTCGGTGCTAAAAAATTGAGGTTAAAAATGAAATTCAAAGAAAAGCTGAGAAAACGAGTGAAAGAAAGGAAAAAAAAATAGAAAAAAAAACGAGAATGAAATGAATGAAAACGCAAAATGCTGTCAAGCCTGACAAGCTCTGTGTCGGTGGGTGTGTCGTTCTCTATGTGTGTGTGTGAGTCTGCTTGGTAGACAGGTGTAAAGTCCTGCGACAGCAGGCAGCAGCCAGCAGGCAGTCGCAAGTGCCTGCTATTTGCTTGAATTCGTTTTTCTTTTGTTTCATTTTCTTGTTGTTTTTTTTTTGGGTTTCTTTTCTTTTTCGCTTTGGTAGTTGCTTTCATCGCTTCTGTTTTGTAGTAATTGACACTTAAACTCGAAATTTGACGCAAATTGCTAAAGCATCGTCCACCCCCCCCCGCCCTCCGTCAACGTGACACTCAGAAATCTGTTGAAACGCATCTGTATACCCTTCCTCCCCCCCAGTGAAGACTTTTCTTTGACATCCGCTAAGGAAATATATTTTTATCCTCAACAAGACGGCAGTTGGTGTGTTGTTTCCATCGCTGAAGCGGTTGCTTTTACTTCTGTTCATTTAATTAGACAGCTGACTGATCACTTGCCAGGTTCTCCTAGGTCCAGGCGAGATAAAATTCTGTTTCTAAGGCCTTTAGAAAGGGAATAAAACACAGATCTAAGGATGAACAAAGAATTTTTTCTCTTTAGCATCTGGCAACGCTGGTAGAATGAGGTGCAAAACATCTACCTGGCAGATGTAATCAAGACAGCAGCAGCAGCATCACTAACACTAACAACAACAGCAACAAATTCAAGTGCCGCATGCGGAAGTCAGCTCTTATGGCGTTGGCTCAGGGCTCAGAGGCAGCCCAGTTGAGTTTAGTGTAGACGAGCTCAGCTCTCGGCTTGTTGTTGGGCTGAGTTCAGCTGCTTGCGTCACACACACAGACACACACATGCATACATGCACACATAATGAATTGTAATTTAAATAGACGTGTATGTGTGTGGAAACAGGGGAGGCTCTGTGTGTGTGTGTGTGTGTGTGGGTAAGTGAAGCCTGGTGGCTATTAACTTAAATTACGTAGCATACTTTTGTGCGCCGCAACGCATGCAGATTTAACGGCTGCTGCTGGTCCTGCTGCTGCTGTTGCTGCTGTTGTTGTTGCCTTTTAAATGTTACGAAAGCCTCACACACACATACACACACACACACACAGACAGCAACATACATCTACACTTACATGCAGGCATAAATTTATTGTTCAGCGCCTGGCGGCTGCCTTGATTAAAGCATAAAAATTTACTTTCCCACACACAGGCGCATTATTTACACACACACACACACACACATTACATATGTATATTTGCCATTTAACACATGTAATAACAAGCCCTGTTCGTTGTCTCTCCCCCTGTCCCTCTTATTTCATTTGTTTTCCTTTTCTTTGCCCCTCCTTGCCCCTCTTTTTCCTTTATTTACCAACATATTTGCATACGCACAAGTGTGCGAGGTTTTTCCCGTTATTTCCAGACACAATCAGGTGTCGCCGCTTTGATTTGAGTTTATAAATTTGAAATAATTTTTATTGTTTTTCCACTGCCGCTGACTTCTCGGTGACTTGATTTATGCCAACAAGGCAGCCTGCTTGACGTCGTTGTTGTATGCAAATTGGATAGCAACCGGCTGGGCAACTTGAATAGATTCATCAAGCTGTGTTTGGTGGGGGGGAGGAGGAGGATCTTTCTGGCTGCAGACAATTGAATCAGCCACTTGGCTAGGCCTTCTTGCTTGGAATATTGTTTTTAAATTCCTTTTTGGCCAAAATCTACAGATTTTTTTGCCTTCCAAAGGGGCACAGGACACACGCACACACACAGAGGCACAAATTAACATATTCAGTGTTGAGTTTAATACCCTTTATGCTGTGTTGAGCCTTTAGGCTGCTGTCTGTCTAAAAATATATAAAACGAAGCGAAAAGCTGAACTCAGCGGCACATGCTGCGTATACGCAATGCCGTCTGAGCCTGCTGTTGGGCTCTGTTGCCTGATGCTGCAAAGGTCACCCATTAGGGCACCAAGCTGTCTACCCACAGCCAGCCCGCTGGCAACAGTCCCTGCCTCCTGCGTGTCTCCCGCTGTCGTTTGTTTTGTTAATGAGCCCAAGTGGCGCTTCCTTTGGGTTTGGCTTCGGCTCTGTGGCTCTGTGGCTCCAGAACTGTTAGCCTTATGAATAAATAATTAAAAATTGTTTGTTTATTTGTTTTACAGCGGGCAAGAGCTCAAGCCCCCCTCTGGCGTTTGCCCCACTTAACCTTAACGGGCCAAAAAATAATTGAATTCAGTAAAAAACAAGAGAAAAACAACAGAGAAACAACGAGTAATGAAATTTGACTCAGCACAGGGCGTGGAAAGTTGCCAAAAAAGCTTATAAGTTGGCCAATTCTATACACCATAGAGACAGGGCGAGACAGAGACAGCGAAATCATTATTATTGCAGCCTGTTGGCCTCAGTGTTTTGCTCGCCAGGCAGCCAAACAGGTTGATAAATGCAAAAATTTATACAACAATTAACTAGAGAATTGATGGGCAGCTCGTTGCATCTGTAATTAATGATTTCAACAAAGAATTCTCTGTCTGTCTGTCTGTCTGTTTGTTCGTTGGCTACTTGCTGTGTCTGTTATGTTTAGTCTCTTGAGACTGATCGGCCAACCTGCCAGTCCAGTCAATGGGCCCCTGTCAGTCTGTTGCCCAATTCAACAATTGCAAATTCATTTCTCTCCTATGATTTCTGCATTCATCTGCCTCCGCCTCTGGCTTTACAGTTAACCTTTATGCTGCTGTTGATCGCTGTTTCCGCTTGTAAAATTTCCCCCCGGAATTTTCATGAATATTAAATTCTTTGCATTTCGTTGGTAATTAAAATAAAATTTGCAAATTCATTTGTCATTCGCATTTCCATTTCCATTTCGCCTTTCGGGCCTTTTGGCTTTGTTGCGGTTTTTGTACAGTTTTGTGGGCCAGTTTCCGGTTCCGCTTTTGACACCTGAACATAACCGCAATAACATATGCAGCAATGACAACAATAGGAAGCTCAGGCCGGAACCACCACCAGCAACAGCAACAGCAACAGCAGCATCCACATTAGGGCACCTCATGTTGCTGTTACGTTGCCTTTCCCAACCACAAATAGGTTTTATAGGTTAGGTTGGTTGCTAAATAATTCAACCCAGAGACGATGATGATGCTTCGACAGCAGCAGTTCATTGCTGGTTGTTTAAGCTTCCTGGTTGATGGAGAAGGCAGCTGTTGGGGGGATCCAGGAAAGATGCAAAAAGGCTGTCCCTAATGGAGCAAGATGAAGGACAACTACCTGGTGAACTTTGTCACACACCTTAAACGACACAACTCGCTCCTTTGCATTCCCTGGGCCACACACCTAACCACACACACACACCTTGGTGGCCTCACGTAGCTCGTAAGTCTTTAGGCCACCACACACACACATATTTTCTCATCTTTTCAATTTGTGGCTTCATTTATTTATAATGAGCTTTTCCTTCCCCCCCCCTTCCGCCTTCAGCATTCCTCTAGGCTCCTTCTGTGTGCGTGTGCGTGTGTGTGTGTGTGTGCGTGTCTGTCAGCGGCATTCATTTTCATTGCGTTTTTACTTTTAGCTGACACAGTTTTCCTTTGGCTTTTTGTGTTCCTCTGGGCAGTTAAGCGCCAGAGAGAGAGAGAGAGAAGCGCCCAAGAGTCGCTAATTTGCCCACAAGCTCCCATCATCCAGCCACCCCTCCTCTGCTCACCCACACGAGGGTAAGTAGTCCTCTCACCTTTCACGCAGTTGACACTTTTCACATTCCCTGGCCTTTTGCTGCTCTTACTTTTGACTTTAAGCCCCTCAGAGCCTTTGACTCTGACCTTTTTGCTGTTGTTGTTTTTTTTGTTTTTTGGCAAGAATTTAAACTCATTTTGATGCAGAAATATGAATGGAAAACTTTCATTTTAGTTTCCTGCCAGGAATCCATTGGGAGAAGCCATTGCCACTTGGTCCTGCTAGAGATTTTAAAACTCTCACGAAGGAGAAAATATTTTCGGGCAAAAAGAAATTTTATTTTCACTTGTTTTTCCTTCTGTTTTTTCTTGATTTTATATTTATTTTGTTGGGAAGTTTGTAAGGAAACAGACTGATGAGCAGACTCCTCACTGGTGACTGTGCTACGTTGCTTTAGCTCCACATCGAAGCTCTACATCATATAGCTGCCATAAAGTCGCTTTTAATTGCTTTTTTGTTGTTATCATTTGTCCTTTTGATACTCGTAGGAGCTCTACATCATATAGCTGTCATATAGATGCTTTTAATAGCTTCTTTGTTGGATTCATTTGATTTTTTTTTAACTAATTCTAATAGCTTTTAAGGACAGTCAATGGCATTCAGATTTCGGCCAGTGAAAAGCTTAAATTTGCTTCTCGGATTTTCCCCTTTGTTGTTACTGGAATTTTTGTTTTTATTTTTAATTGAAAACCTCTTTCTGTCTCTGCTTCTATCTCTCTGGGAATATTTGTGAGCAGCAGAGAATTCCTGGCAAAATGACTTGCAAATGCAATTTATTATTTCTTGTTTTTGTTTCTGCCTCTCGACTTGACTCTGTGATTCAGGGAATCATTACTTTCGAGTGACTGCCGAGTGCTGGGCTGAGTGCTCTGAGCATAATTGGGGTTAAGGCCTGTGGAGAGGCAAGTGGAAAGCATTTGTCTAAGAGTCAAAGGAGCATAATTTGCATATGAATGAGCAACGAGCGTTGCACTTCAATCAGTGAAATTCTCGCTTGAAATGATTTCAATTTCAATTTATAAAATAATTCATAAACCCGCGCAGTCAGGCGGCTTGATTAGCATAAACTCAAGGGTCGAATGCCCATCAAAATGCGTGCTATGTTGTCTCTTAGCACTGGATTCATGGTCTTCTGCTTCTCCAGGCTTACTGGCTGGGCATGGGCCTGTGAGAGCTGATAGAGATCGGCGTAGTACTCCATGCCCGGTATGCCAACCATGTTGAAGGCGGCCGACACCTCGGTGCAATCAATAATCGATGTCTTGAGCGGTGTTACCAGCAGCGTTGAGTAATACGGCACCTTCTTGCCCTCGATGAGCTCTCTGATCAGCAGGACAGCTGTGCGGGAGCCGGCCAAGAGGTTCCAGCGCGACCAGCTAAAGTTGTGCGATTGAGCCAAGGTGGAGAGGCAAGCGTAGCAGTGCATTTCCATCACGTAGTTCTTCTCGCAGGAACCCTCTGTATAGCAAAAGGCATCTTCATCGGGAAAGATGTCTACGGCGGACAGGATCAGGGTGGCCTTCAGCTCTGCCAGCGACATGGTCTTGCCAATCATCTCCGTTATGCCCTGGGTGGTGCCGCCTTGGAAATTATTCACCGTATAGCCAGCTTCGGTGATCGTCATGTCCAGGCTAATCAAAGAGGCCGTAAAGCTGAACAATATGGTCCCCGGGCTGGCAATGAGACAGGGGTAGAGTGAATGGGCATGGAAATGACCTATGGAATGGGAGTCATCAACTTACTTCTTCATGTCTGGCCGCAGGTCCCAGGTCTGGTACGGCATGTTGCTGTACTTGTTCAATGCGAAACCAAAAATGCCTGCCAGAAAGATTCTTGATGACATTGGTTGGCACTTGGCTTGTGACGACTCACCCATGCGTCCAGTGCGAAACTGTATGGATAATTTATCTTCATTGAACTTTGTGTCGTGTACGTCACGGGTGCTCCACTTGCCCTGCGTTATGGCCGCCGTGCTGCTCATCTTCTGACGACGTCTGTGATGGGATAGGACAAGAGGTAGATAGATAGAGAAATGGATGAATAGATGGATAGATAGATACATAGAAAGGTAGATAAATGAATAGATAGATGGATAGATAGATAAATAAATAGATAGATGAATGGATGGATAGATAGATAGATAGATGGATAGATGGATAGATAGATAGATGGATAGATGGGTAGACAGATGGATAAATGGATAGATAGATGAATAGATAGATGGATAGATAGATGGATAGATAGATAGATAGTTAGATAGATAGATAGATAGATAAATAAATAGAGAGATAAATAGAGAGATAAATTTCCCACTAACGCCTCGCTGTCGCTATTGTCGCTCTGGCTGAGAAATTCCTGAAGCGTACAGGCCATGGTCGAGTCGCCGCCATTGCCAGCTCCGGTAGTTTCCTTCTGCAGCAATTCCAGTAGACTGTCCTCGTCATCATCATCGTCTTCGCTACTGTCCATGCTGTCTGTGGCCTTGGGTGAGTCTTCGGCTTCCTCCTCACCGGGTAACTGCGAGTCGCGCACAAACGAGATGCCCGTGTAGTAGGCAAAGGCAGCTGTCGCCGTGGCCGGCTGTAGAACCTCAACCAGCTCTTGACTCAAGGGTGCTGCCATTGCCTCCTCGGTGTGCAGCTCTTCTTGTGATCCACAGGCCGATAGATCCTCAGAGATCTGCTGCAGCATCTCCTCATGCTGCTCGCGCGGCAGTTGCAGACGCCATAGATGATCCAGATCCTCAATCAGCTGGGAGAACAGATAGCATTGATTCTTAGAAGGCGGCTGTTGGCGGAATTTCAAGAGTTTGTCGAAGCAGAGCAGTGGAAACATTTCCGTTGGCTCATCCGTGTCCAGAAAGTCCGATCCGATGCCCAACTGCGGCTGGCCGAGATCAGCGGCTGTCTGTGTGCCTTCGGTTCTCCTCTCCTCGGCAGCCTGGCCCAGGTGGACGTGCGTCTGCCGTGTCAGAAACATGACCTTGCGTTGCCTCTGCCCGTGTCTCAGGCCGCCCTCACAGTTCAATGGGGGCGTGTGCTGCTCCAGGCGCACACAGAAGCCGTGCGGCAGACGCGGCACTACAAAATCCTTGACCAGACCATAGAGATCGACGTCACTGGGTATGTTGCGTAGATCAAAGTCGGTCACCTCACGGTGCGGTGGCGACAGGGCGCCAGGCTCTGACTTGTTCGGTCGCTTCTTGATGGGACAGCGCGGCGAGCTCTTCAGCGGGCTGGGCTGTGCAATGGTAGACAGTGGCGTGGCCTCGGTGGGGGTAGCTGTGGTGGCAGCCGGTGCTCCACCCGGGGCGGGCTGCTTAACGCTATCGGCCAACTCCATTTCCAGGGTCTCGATGTGCGTTTCCCAGCGACAGGCAACGGGTGGCTCAAACCAAATCACCGAATCGGGCAGCCTGCAAGTGAAGCGCATTAATGGTTAATGGGAATCTGTCTGTCAAGGATGCCTACTGCAGTGTGACCAGGGCCAGCTTGTCCAGGGCAGCCTCAATCATGCGCATCTCGGCCTCAATTTCCTCAGGCAGTCGGCGCACTCCAGGCAACACGGGCGGCGGTGGCTTGTAGGTCTGATAATATTCCTTGTGGACCAGACTGTTGGCAGCAGCAACTGCAAGGATTCGATTAGCACGATGACGATTTGCTTGAGTAGTTTAGGAACCCACTGGTGCGTATAAAGGAGCGAGCGTTGAGCTGCTTGTCCTGCTGCGGCGTCTCCAGAAAGTCAATGCAATAGACACCGCCAATGATGCGATATTTGCGCAGATTCACGTCCGTCTCCAGCATGCCATAGGCCTCGGGTCCAATGGCTCGTCGTCGTGCCCGGTTCAGCTCATCCTCGTACTCTGCATAGAGCTTGTCCACGTCGTAGCTACGCTCCCGCGGTTGCTGGGAGCTGGCCGAGTGCTGCTCCTGGGTGAGCTGCTCCAGCTCGGACAGGGGTATCTCACGGGCACAGTCGTCTAGCATGGCCTGAAGGATCTCTTTGCGCTTAAGCCATTCGCGTTTGGTTTGACGAAGGATGGCTAAGTGGAAGGAGCAATCGGATTAGGCAGAGGGAGAGAGAGTGGGGAGGGTAACTCACTGGCATTCTCAGAGCGAGCATGTTTAAGGGGGTAGCTGGCACAGTAGTCACTGAAGTGATCATAATTAAGCCAGAGACCACGGAGAGCCGAGCTCTGCAGATAAACGGTGGGCGGCAGAGAGATTTGCATCTCTATGGTGGGAAAATCGATTTCATTGTGCGCCGATTGCTCTCCTATGCGGGCCTTGGGGTTGACAGCTCTGGGTAGAGGAGAAGGAAGAAGATTTTCATAGTCTAGGAGGTTGGTTAAAGCACCACATACATCTGAGCATCCTTAGAGAAGGTCCAGATGAAGCTTTGAAACACATCCGAGCTGTAGATGTGCTTGGACACCCCGGGTCTGTCGATTCTGCGAAGGATTAAAGCTTGCTGAGTTCAAGAGGTTGCTGAAGACGCTACCCAGGCTCACTTACTCCATGTCCCTCTCTATGTGCGACATGGTTTTGTAGGTGAATTCGTCCAGATGCTGCTTGAGAAAGGCTCGCATCTCCGTCTTCAGCTTGACCAGGTCACTGGCCACACTGGTTGCTCGCTTCTTGAACGGCAGGGCGTCATCCAGCTCATTGAGTATCTGGAATTTACCAAGGGGGATTCAACTAACCCGTTAGATGTGACCCTCTGGCCTACTGACCCCCAGCACCTCCTTGATGCGATGAGCATAGACATCGCCCAGGCTACCCTGCTGTTGACGCAACGAGATCCGCGTCAAGTCCGGCACCTGGGCATCCTGGGTGAGCAGCGTCCGTTCATCTGTCTTCAGCAGCCAATTGCGTGCCTCCTGGTGCCGCTGGGCTATGTCCGCATGCCATTGATGGATGTACTTGCGCAGATCACTGGGACTGGAGGCGTTGGGCAGACCATTGCAGCGCATGAATTTCTCCCAGTCGCGCTCATGGCGTTCGCCAGCCTTGATGGCCTCTATGGCCAAACGGACGGCATCGAAGAACACCATGCTGTCCTTCAGCTGAGAGCGTCGCAGACGGTTCTCGGCCAGCTCCTGCTGCTGACGATGCTTGGCCTGTTCCATCTCAAGTTTCTTCCGCTGTCGCGCCTCCTCCAGCTTCTTCAATCTAAATGGCAGACCAGACAGGGGCTTGTATGTGTGTGTGTGTGTTGATGGACTGGATGGACTCACTTTTCTTTCTCCATTTCAATGCGCAACAGCTCAGCCTGCTCCGCCTCCAGCCGGGCCTTCTCCTTCTTCGATAGTTTCTTCTTGGGCGGCTGCCAGCGAGCATTAGGAATTGAAAAATTTCGGAAATTTCCATTATTGTCAACGGGGGAATACAAGACGCCGTTCCACCACCTACCATGCTCGACTCTCCACACTCAACTAAGGCTTTGGCCTAACCTGGCCTATTGATCCAACTGTTAGAGCCAATGGCATGGCAACTTCTTTCCCACATGGTTTTGGCTTGAGTTCCCTGTCCCTGGCAGCAGCCACACAGCAACGCTGTCATAATTTCCTTAATTAAATATTCAAGTTGAAATGCGATTGAATGGAATGGCAGCCTCGTCCGGCTGTGCTCGCTTGCGATTGCCTGTCGAGGGAACCATATTCGATTGAATGATGTCGATGCTGATGTCGGCTACTGCGCAGCCTGCAAATTTACGAATTCACGAATGAATATCTTGGGGATTTCTCTGCAGGAGCTTGGTGTCCTTGAGTAGCCCGTATATTGCGTGCCTAATAAAATTTGATTGCGAATTTATCCCGCAGGCATTAGGGAGCCTGTTAACCATGAATAATCAAATCGAATGGGCAACCGTTGGTCTAACAAATTCGTTTGCTTCTCAGCTTTTGGTGTTTTTTTGGGATTTTTTATTGACCAATCTGCGAGTAAAAATCACAGTTTTCATTGCCAACCAGAGCAGAGACTCATCCAAGCTCCACCGAGTCCAGTACAGTTGTCTCCCTGCCTGGCTAATCAATGATGACTTCATTCACTTACCCATCAAGCTGTTACAGAAACTATTTTCCCCTATTCGTTTCTCTTATTTTCTTTACTGGAAAGTTTTTCCGTTTTTCCTATGGAATTACAGCGCCACAATC
>JAWNPV010000789.1:1364-11723 GCA_035078785.1 Collessia kirishimana
AAATGGAATGCTTACTTGGTAGGCCGTCTGCCTGGCTGGTAGGTTAGTTCGCTAGTTGGTGGTGGCCAGTCAGGCGCCTGCCTACGTGCTTTGCTCGCATTCATGGGATTTGCGTTGCTATAAAGTCGAAAATTTCAAATGTATTCCGTGCCATTGCTTTGGCAATTGATTGATAAATTCGTTAGCGGGAATATGTAAAATTTAAAACTGAAAAAAGAAAACTAAAACATTAAGTCTGTTTTGTGTATGTGTGTGTGTGTGTGCTGGTCAGCTCGAACAATTGCTCAGTCGTTTGATTTGGTTCCGTTCAGTTTGGTTTAGCTTCATTGCTAGTTGTTTGCTTTCGCCCGCCTAGAACATCCAGCTTGTTTCTCTGTTTGAATTTGTTAGATTTTCTATTTAGTATTTCAGATTTACTTATGAACGTAATAACACATCGATGTGTGCTGTTGCATCTCTGTGAGCTGTTGATGCTTCACATTTATATTTGCATCTGTGTAAATCAACGGTAATTACAACATTTAAATTAAAAGCTGCCAAGAGTTTTGGCAATGCTTTTCAATCGCCTCGCTGACTGCATTACATACAGACTAGACCGACCAACTAGCCGGCCAGGTTGCAATGGCAGCAGAAACAGCAACAATTACAATTGCAACCAAACATTTTACGCAATTCCAGCCTTGTGCCAAAAAATAATAATAGTAATAATGTAAAAAATCAAAATAAAGCCAGAGAGCAATACTAAAAATTAAAAATACATAAGAGTCTAAATATTCAAAAATTTCAATTGAAAAATTATAAAAAATAAGAATAATAATAAAATTACAGAATAATTAAGATTTTTGGCCTGCAGCTCAAACCCAAGTCTTGCAATTCGTGGAATTATATTTATATCTCAATTACCTCTGATTTAACTCATATTTAGTTGTTAGCAGCACTTGGGCGGGTTTTTCTTTCCCTTTATTCATCCAAAATGTGTTGCATTTCGCTGCAGGTCGCTTGACCTTATAAACTCTTATACCCTTCTGTCATCAAGTGCTGGTAATAAATTAATAAAAATAAAAGTAACTAAACGAAAATGAAATGCGCCAAGTTTGATGTGCATTTATGTTGAAAAATCGATTAAAATTGGCAGCGTCGCTGGTAATTAATGCAAATTGCCAGAAATAAAATAATATTAAGAATGTTAATGCTGCTAGACAAGGACACCATGAGTGTTGGTGAGAAGGCAACAATCACTGCACCACAAAACACTAAAGGAGAGGGGAAAACAATCAACAAATTGAAAATGAAATGTTAACATGAATTCCTCGAACATGCAGGCCAAGTTAATAAAAATATTTTCAAATCTAACAACGAGTTACGGAATATAATAAAAAGCATTGCCTAGGAAAATCTAGGAAAATATATAATAAAATAAGTATTTGACTCGTGATGTGCGTATACTTGATGTGATGTGCGTTTGCTTGTATTGAACAATCAATAAATATTAATTGTTATGCATAGATCTTGTAATAACACTAAATCGCATGCGCTCTCATGCATGTACACACACACACACACACACACACACACTTGCACAACGCAAAATGCCAACCGGTTTTTGACAGGCCGGCGCTTTGACTTGCTTCGACACTTTTAAATACAATGATTAAATGAATGTTTATGCATTGTTTGGTTGGTAGCTGTCGATTGCAAATGACGTCACTGTGACGTCAAAGCGGCCCGCATTTGTTTTTTTTTTTTTTTCCTTTTCATTTTCGTTTTGTTTTTATTTATAGCAGGTGCGCGAGACGAGCGGCAAATGCCAAATTAAAACATATTCTCGTACACACAATGTCAATAAAACATCGTCATAGTATTCAAATGAAGTTTGACAGACACACACGCATACACTCACTCGCATGCATAAACCTGTGTTGCTATCTGCCTATGCGTGTAGACACAAGTGGCCTTAGCGAGGCGATAAACAACTTGGACTTGGGTCAAATGTATAGTTTAAGTTTTAGTTTCTCTTTCATTTTCTGTTTTTTGTTCATGAGTCAGCTGCCAGTCTAATTGTTGATACATAACGTTATAAATAAGTCCTTTAGCTCTATTAAATAAATCTTTTATTAAATTCTATTATCCGGTTAAAGGTATATCTCCAGGGGTTGCTATCAGTTGTCAGACTTTCTTTCTACCATAAAGGCTTGTACACTTGATCAGCAAAAAATCACCAAATTGCTGAAATAAAATCAGAAGAATGAAAACCCATCAATGGTTAACCGATTAAGTAATAAATTGCGCGAAAAATTAGCATAGACCAGTGGCCCCCTATAAAGAGTCCATAAATCACGATTTGTTGGCAGCATTTAAGTTGTGTGTAAAATACAATTTTTCTTTGCCTCTGACGACTGCAGATTAATTGATTTCCTTGGCCACAAAACGCTATAAAAGCCAAACCAAATTGAGTGTCCGTTCCACAGTTGCTTGTCATGTCCAATTGCTGACGTCACTACTGATGATTTTCCACATGAAAAACATTTACTGATCGAGTTTTTTTCTAACATTTCAACGGCGCAGATATGCGAAAGCATTTTTTCTTGGCAAACAGAATTTTCCTCTTTTTTATTTGCTTAACCTGGTTAACCTGGTCAACAGCCATAATATATGCAGCATCATTGTTTGCTATTAATTCAAATTGTTGCCTAACTAATCAAAAGTCAGCGGGCTGTTTAAATATGAACAGGAAGCTGAAAACTAGATTGTGATAATACGTGACGTCAAGCGCGCCAAAGATTTTATTAATTATGCCTTCTTGGTTAAAAAAAAACACCTTTCAAATGAGGGGAAATCGTTTCCGTCAACACTAATCAGGACAAAAACGAATGGTTGATGGTTGATGAGGAAGACAGGTTGATCGCATAGGTTTTTTACTGTTATAAGCAGAGTAAGTTAGAGGAATTATCATTCAAAAGATGTCACTTTTTTTAAAATTTTATTTACTTGCAAAAAAGAGCTTGAATCGTAATTGCACAGTAAATTATTTAAACACCACCACACACACAAAAATGGAATTTTATTACGCTGATTATAAATATTTCTTTTGCCGCTGTGACACATTATAAAGTTTTTTGTGGTTGGTTGACTTTTAATGGGCGCGGAATTAAGTTTTAAAATAATAATAATTAATAAGTCAATTGTGTAATAATTAAAGCGCTGTGGCTTAAACCTTGCATATAATCAACGGCTCTGACGTTAGCGCCGCACTTAGGGAACAGAATGGAAATGGAACGGGTGCCCAAAATCTCTCTGCTATTAGAATAATCTGTGTAAACAATTGTCGGGGCTCGTCCCAGCGGATGCCGCCAACCCCATGAAGTGCTGCTGAAGTTTTCGGTGTTATTGTCGTATGAAAAGCGTTGGCGTGTGTGCGCGCGCGCGTGTGTGTGTGTGTGTGTGTGTACTGAATGCTGCTGCTATTGCTGTTTGAAAATGAATGAAATCGCCTATAGAGATCTAGCAGCAGCAGCAGCAACAATAACAATAAATAAACAAATTCAAATTTAAATTCCTATGCCATATTGTTGCCATCAATCGATTTGCCCGACAGTGAGCGTCATTCATATAGCGCCACAGCTCAGAGGCCAAGTGATAAGACCTGTAATGACTTATAAAGAAAAAAATGTATTTATAAATTTAATAAAAGAAAATATTTAAATTTAATCAAGAATTTTAATTTGTTTATTTCCTTTTTAATATTTTTAATAAGCTGCAAATTGCAACATGAAAAGTTTAGTTAACTGTGCTGTAAAATATGTTTAGCCAACAGCTTTTAACTTTTTCAATGTTGTGTTTAATAAAACAACAATTACAAGTTAAGAAAAAGCCAGAAGAAAATTCTTTGCTACCAACTATTTGGCCAGATTAGATAAATATCGCCTGAGTCAATCGGGCTTCGTTAATAAAGCTCGTAGCTTGTCATATTCCAGTGACAATCGGTACCTGATTCATGCAATATTATTGACACACCCACAACAAACACACACACACACAATCTCACACGCACAGACACCAATGCAGAACTATTGCCTATGTGACCCAGTAGACTGTCTCGACTTTGCTTGGCTCTGCTTTGGTCGTGTCATGTTAATTTCGCACTATGGAAATTAGCACGCGAACTTTTATTGCGTCTTGAATTTGTATTTCATGTAATTTCGACTTCTAATTGTATTTTTTTTTTTTTTCAAATCGCCCTAAGCAATGGCTTTTGCTGACTCAGCACTGACTGACTGTCTGATTGAGTGCAAAAAATTGATTTGTGGGCCTGTGTGTGTGTGTGTGTGTGTGTGTGTGTGTGTGTGGCATTTGCATGTTATATAAACCTGGTTGACTGCAATTTTGGTCTCTGATTTTCTGGTTATTTGACGCTGCTCCTTTGTAGCATTGTTGAATCCATTCGTTGATTGATGTGCCCTAAGCAAGCAGGTCTAATGAGTAATAGCTGTCGTCGATGACAATATCGACATGGTCAAAGCATAGCACAGCACAATTAGCACAAAGAGGCCAATGACTTTTGCTATTAAGCCCAGCAGACGACTTACCGCCGCTGCCACTGGGGCTGCTGTTGCTGTCGCCCCCCCAAAGGCACCAACGTATTCGTAGCCCCTGAATATTGCATTTGCAGTGGCCAAAAAAAAAAAACCAGAAAGAAGAAAAAACGGGTGAGAAAAAATAGCAGCTCGACAGTGTCCTGGTCCCGAGTTCTATCCCAAGTTGTTTGCTCTACGCTTTCTCCCTTGTTTTTTTTCCCCTCTCTTGCCCTGGTCTTACAGCTTTCGCTTCTTTTGTGTGGCATACAAAAGATTTTTTCCCTGTTGTTTTTCTTATTTTTCTTCTTATTTTTTCTGTTTTTTCATTTTTGCATTTTGTGTTCATTTGCAAGATTTCTTTCCTTGTTTTTTTCCCAACCTTAGCTAGGGTGCAAAGGGCGCCATGTGTGCGGCATGTTTACGGGGTGAATTTGTCAATGTGCATGTGTGTGTGTGTTTCAGTGTGTGAGTGTCATTGAAATGCAGCCAAGCATCCCGAGTTCCCTGTTGCCAGAACAGTTTCCGTTGCATAAATATAACGCTACTTATGCGCTCCACTCTCTGTAATTTATTTCAGTTTACTGCAGCTGAGCAGAACTTTCTGCCGCCTCAACATCCTGCTGCAGCCATTGAAATTAAATTTCAGCCAAGATTTTTGGCTTATTCTTACAGCTCAACTCAAGTTTTTAGCCAAACCTGGAGTTGTTGTTGTCAACTGATTAGCCAAAGAGAGGAACATAAAAAGCTCTCAACCTTTAAAACTAACAACTCATTGACCTGGCTGGCAGTCAGTGAGTCAGTCAACACGCAACCCACAGCCAGTGACCAGGCCAAGGAAATGAGAAACCTACCCGAGACCTTTTCAATTCATATTAGACGACGACAAGCTGCAGGTTTTCTAGCTTCCTATCCTTGATGTTCGTAGTTGTGGATGTGAATGTGCATCATCAATTTGGCAACGTGCAGACGCTGCTTTTAATGTGTATCCTTGTCCTGGCTTACACTCCTCTATGGCAGAGTCGGGTTCCCTTTGCTAACTTTGTTTCCGACTTTAATTGCAGTTAATTGTCGTGTTGACGAAGCAAACAGTCAGCCAACTCCTCTGACTCAAAAGGGCAAATTTGTGTAACTCCGTTGCTCACAAGAATTCTTTAGTTTCCCATTACACTGCGCCATTTACCGTTCACGAGACGGCACATTTGGTTTGCCATAAGGTTAATTGTTGCAATTTCATTAGGTTAATTTTGATTTATTTCAACGAATTTCTCAAAAGATAATCTATATTACATGCGTTTCGCCAACTCATTCATTCATGTTGATGTTGCACGTGTTGTTTGCCTGCTGGCTTTCCATTAAGAATGCATTAGTTGTTGCTGCCATTTATGCATAAATAATAATAAAATATTGCATGTGTCAAAAACAAAACAGAATTGCAAAAAAATAAAGGCCAAAAAGCGCAAAAAAAACCAAAGAAAAACAAAAGTAAAAAGTAGTTTTTGTATGCAAAACCAAAACGCACAAACATCCCAGGACACACAGCCAGGACAGGGCAGAGCGTAAAGCCAGAAGAGCAAAAGGCAGTTGCAGTTAAAACCATGCTAATAAAAATATCAATAATAGTTATTTGTGCTTTGCTCTGCTCTTGCATTAGAGTTTTCCAACTTGCATCTACATTCATTCATCCATATGCACAGAAAACCAGACATGGCGACGCCCCAAAGTAGGCAACACACATAACGTCATGGACGCAGGGAGATTAGGTTGCCATGGCTGTTCAGTTAGTTGGCCATCAATATAAGCGCTGGGCGAATGCAGGCTCCATTAACGCTGTCAGCGCTAAGGAGATTTATGCATCTATTTTAGCTTTGGCCCAATTATGTGTACACTCTCTGGCCCTCGCTGGCTGACTGGCTGAATTGTGGGCGGGGCAGTCAACGCAACTACATTGGTGGCAAAGCGGCGCCAGCCAACGAGCAATTTAATCTTTGCTCTTCCCAAAATGCGCTTTTGATGGAAATTACAGCTATGAATTTATTAATGGCGGCCAATAACAGCCAAATAGCTTAAAACCCAAATTACAAGAAAATCGATTTTACAAATTATTGTGCACATTCAATAGATTGCAACCAACCAGGATGGCGCAGCCATTCGCACTTATTTTACTAGGGAATATTTGCAGTCTTTTTTGTTTAGATATTTGTGACTTTTTCGTTGATGATATCTTTTAATGGACGGGGTTGTAGGTCTGTTGTAATAAATCTCTCTCCAAGGAAGGCAGCATCGATGAGAAAGTGAACTTTCGTTGATTGCTTATTGTAAGCAATCTTAAATAAAATCAGCCTAACTATAACCATCATTATATCCAGAAAAAGGAATTTAGTTAGAAATTCTTAGCCGTTATCTGTTGAAGACTGCGCTCTGGCTCTGACTCTGACAGCTTCTACGTCAGCCATCTAAAAGCTCTGATATAAACTATTGAAATTTTCTCTCAATATTTTTAACTGCCTTTACAATAAGAACACCGGACAGATTTCTATATAAGGAGCGAGCTGCAGGTTCAATTTCCTTTACAATCCAAAAAAAAAAAGTTTCTGAATATTAAAATCTGTAAAATTTTAATTTACTGTAGAGTAAATTGTGCTGTCCGTTGGATGCATGATAAAATTTCTTTGAACTGAATACCATCAGTCAGTTGTTTTGCATTTCATTTAACCATTTAATGCAGCTAAGTGATTTTTGTAATTCCCGTATTGTGTTTTTCACTTGAAATACTGGCATTTGCCATGCACTCTGGTAGTGAAAATTAATTTTTCATGTGACAGTCGTTCAAAGCTCCATGGGATTACATTTAGGGGGCAAACAAAAAGTTGCCAGCAGCATAAAAAAATTGTGCTGCTGTAATGAGGTTTCTGTAAAGTTATAAAGCAGCCACTCGGGGGCAACAAAAACGCAGAGCAAAATAAATTGACGCCATTAGAAAATGCAATGTCAAATAAATAAATAAGCGGGCAAGTGGACCAGCAGCAGCATTTTGGATTCCTAGCAGAACTTCTAACAACTTTTGGCAATTGCGCAATACATGGAAACACATCTACACTTTTATACACACATAGTATAAACGTAGGGATTGAGCCAGAGTCAAGCTGTTGGCTATTTAAGTGGCCGCACATAGTGGCCAAATTAAATCCAGTTCAATCGTAAACCTTGAGTCGATTCAGAGTTTGCCCTGGCCAAGCAGTTGGCCAGTCTCCGCACTGTTTGGCTCCTAAATTGTCTGAAAAAGGGTTTATGGCCAAGTCATTTTATATACTGAAATTCAGCCAGCCAGCTAGTCGGCGAGTCAGGCAGCCTTGTTGTTGGTGTTGGTCCAATGGGAAAATAAGGAGCCTGCAGTAGTAATATACATTGAATTGTAAAAAGTAGGTATTCGCTAGTCAAGTCCAATTTGATTGTCATTGTCAATGTTGTTTCGTTTCAGTGTTTGCCTCTCTTCTTTGGCTATCTAACATGCATATATTTCTTACACAGAAAATAAAACTCGAATGAGAAAAAGAGATTTTATTAAAAAAAATTGAATAAAAACAATGTAAAATTTGTAAAATAAAATATAAATATCAGCATAAATAAAAATATAAAAATAAATAGAAAAAATTCCAAAATATAGTCGAAACTTAAAGTGTTTAAAAGTTCAAATAACAATTTTCTAGATATATATTAAGTTTATAAACTTTTTATATAGTTCATTGTTTCTTCTGTTTACAGTATTTTTTTTTTTTTATTTTTTTTGTTTATATATATATATACTTTGTATAAAAACAAAGTTAAATGATTTTTCCAATGCAATTTGTTACGCAAATATTAAATTAAAGATTCTTGTGATTGATTAGGGTATTATCAGGTTAAATCTCTTGTACTTTTATTTTAAATCTATTTGTATTAGTATATATGACTAAGAGTATCCAATAGTCGATTGTTGTGGTTGTTGGTTGGCTACCATTTGAATTTTGGGGATTGTAATTGTGATTGCTCCTGGCCAAGGGCATTTCATAATAAGCTTTCTCTCAGTATCCGTAGCTGAATCCAAATCTTAATCTAAATTGTTGTTAACATGTCATACAATTTCCAAATTGTGTTTTAAACTTTTATCCTAAAGCCAAAACGAGCTTTGTTTTCTTGATTAAATAGCTGGGGGTTCAGGTTGTTGGGGTTGGTGGTCGGTAGGACTTGGTTGGCTTGGTATGTAGTTTTCAATTAAAATGCAGCCCACAGCAAGAAATTAGCATAACCAACAGACAGACAGAAATGTTGTTGATCTTTCGTGTCTACTTCCTATTAATTAATTAATTTTTTGGTTTTGTTGTCCTGCACACTCTCACGAAAAGAGAATTCGTAAAGTTATGACGAAGCATTGTTCGGGCTCGATTCTACGCCCACAATTCCTGCTGTTAAGTTTAATTGAACCCGGCTGCGTTTGGCCGACTGACAGAGGAATATTCAAACATGTTTTCGCCTTTGCACAATGCTCGGACCCCCCTTGTTAGCCTGTGCGTCTGTCCGCCTGTCGTCTATTTGTCTGCCTGTTGGATTGCTGGGCCGTTTTGTAATGTCTGCCTGTATGCTAACGCCTGCTTTCGGCAGTTGCCATTGAAACATGCTTTTCCAATTTTTGATATATGCCTATGAAATTCTCAAACATGGTCGTGGGCGGTGAGGTAGATGGGTGGTAAGTGGTGGAAGGTGGTAACAAAGGCCTCAATGCTTTTAGTCTTTGGTTGGCAGCTAGACAAAGGCACAGCGTTTCTCCTTTTTACTCTGGCGCAGTCAGAGTCCCTGGGTATTGTTATTGTTATTTTTGACTGAATGAACGCTTTTGCTGACTTGTATTCAATAGATGTTTTGCATGCATACAATAAATAGTAAACCAAGCGCCAATAGCAAAGCAAATTTTGTATTTTATTTTAAACATTTAGATGGAGATTCGCATCAGCTTACTTGGAGTCTATTATTAAGACTGAAAAAAATTATTTAACAGAGAAAACTGCCCAAATAAACGGCAGCTTAATTGTAGAGTATCTATATCGTCGTATACATATATATATATAAATATATATATAGATTTATATAATTGTTTGTTTTTTATCTTTTTAGAAAAACCAACCACTTATTTTTTCATGCATTTCATCGTAAAACTTGTGCCAAAATTCTTCCCACTGCTATAACCATTGTTAAGGTTTTTTTTCTATTGCTGTTGTTGCTGCAATTGTTGTTGTTAAATATTTCGCTGTTGCTGTGCATTCGTCGAGTACTCATGAATATTTAAATCCGCTTGGCCATTTCATTCTATTCGAGTTCGCCATCATGTGCCTGCCTAGTCGTCTTTGCTATTTTCCATTTTATATTAATGAAAACTCTTGGCTCAATGAAATATAAACTGCGGCCCCCACACTCAGGCCTTATTTTTGGCTGATGCTGCTAGAGGACTAATGCTTCCTTCTCGTTTTTGAGGCCACAGATGAATAAGGATGGTTACGGCATGGCATTTATATCCATTAATGGGGCAGCTTAAGAGGGAGCAACGTGTTTGGTCTTTTGGATCTTGTTGGTTGTCGGTTTGTGGGCTTAAGTAAGCTGCGGTTTATCCATTCGTTGTTTGGTCATTTGATGGAGGTTTATCTAGTATTTGTTCAAGGCATTGTCTGAAAGATCTGACAGACTGCTAATTGGCTTGGCCAGCTGGAATTCATAATCTCAACATTGATGGGCTCCACACAGAGAGGCGAAGGCT
>JAWNPV010000793.1:0-14492 GCA_035078785.1 Collessia kirishimana
TAACGTTTATGGACAAAAAAAAAAAAAAATGCGGAAGCTTTTGCACAAATTAATACATTCCTCAATACTGAACACTGAATAATAAATGAATAAATAAGAGGTACTTACATCTCTACAAGGTATGAGGTATTGCTATCACACCATATATCTAAAAATTAACTGTAATTTTTAAGAACTTAGCGGACTGTTTATTGTAATCGTAATACAATAGACATCGAAAGATTACCTTAAGATCAAGCTGATGAAAATTGGAAGCATACGTGAATAGAAAGAATAGTGGAACATTTACCATGGGAATCAGCAAAACTAATATTACAATAACTGAAACACTTAAATGTATATTGTAAGCTAAAATATTAGGTTGACCGAATAGAAACCGGTGATTTTTTCAAAAACAGTAAAAACTTTTTTTAGTTTTTTGCAGTTACAAGCCAGAATTTCTATGAGCGTGGAATAATGAATTTAAAGGAAAGGTGGCGAAAGGTCATCCAACAAAATGGAAAATATATAATTGATTAAAGTTCATTCTCAAACTCAAAAAAATGTTTTTACTGTTTTTGAAAAAATTACCGGTTTCTTTTCATTCAACCTAATACAATATGCCATTTTAAACATATGTAGAAAGTGTGACTGTGTGAAAAAAAGAGCAAAACCTAGGATTTTCTATTCTCAACGGTATTCAATACTACTTATAAAACTGACGACGTCGTTTAAATTAAAATCTCTTTACCCTAAAAAAAAAGTACCTTACTACACATGTTTTTACATATTTTCTTAACCGACAGCGAATTTATTTGTCCTGGCAACAATTCTGTATTTCAGGTACTACAAGACAATATACATGACCCTTAAAACAAAAAGTAGGTTGAATATAAATAATAAAATCAAATAAAAAGGCCATGGTATAGAAAGTGTACGTAAAAATATCTAATACTATATTTTCAGGAGTGTGGGAACGAAACAAGTTTAAACAGGATAACGGCGGTCGGCTGACAGAGTTGAGACAGATATGAGATATAGATATGAGATGTCAATATACAGCCATATAAAAGATATGCTATGACAAAATTCCATCAAAGCGACATTTTTTGTTATTGCCAGTATTCAAATTAAACACTTCATCTTTCAGCAACTACACAAATATAGAGTACATCAACAGTTACTCAACTAGCGCTTTGATATCCACAACCGATGCCTGTGTTACAACAATTGTGCTGGTATGGTTATCATGCGTCACCGCTGCCAGTGAACATCAAAAAACCTCTAGAATTTGAGTTAATTAATCTGTGTTATGACCAAACATTCAATCAAATCAAGATACGACATCGAGACCATTGTGTCTTAACGTTTGTAGCTGTTAACAATTGTGATAGCCCAGCTTCCCCAACCGACTCCAACAACGATAGAGGCTAGACCATTCAAGCTCAAAGAACTTCAAATTACAGACTTTTACAAGCGTGATAAATTGGTCAATTGCCATAGTAGTTCCCACCATATTCAGAAATTATAATTATATTTTACAGCTGGTTGGTTAGTTGAGAAATGGGGTAATTCAAACAATATTGTTTTATTGCAAGCTAGTATAGTGCCACGGAACAAAACAAGACATCTTAAAATAAGTATCTCATAGGATAGAATAAATTGCTAACAAACAATACAATAAGTTTACATAAAGAATGTTGTATACCTTAAGCTTAAAAAATACCAATAAGCAAACTCAGCGTCTGTCAACTTATCTACGCTACGCTTTCTTTCTACGCTAAGTTCCCTATGGCATATTCCAAAAGCGAACCAACCAACACAACCGCTTGCAATATTATTATACAACGCTTGTTAAATATTCTGCAAATAAAAAGAAAATTTATATCAGATATACATACATATACATATATATTTATTATATATTTTATTTAATAAATATTAATACACTAAAACAGTAATATAGTAATAGGTTAAATTTAACCACTCTAATTTACTTTATTTAAAATTAAATAACAAACACTAGCTAATATTTGCTACATCAGTCATCAACCTCCACTGCTGAGTGTTACTACTCCTGGCAACAGTTTTAATACGAGCAAGTATAATTCGTTCGTTCCTTTTACGGCCCAACCAGGAAACTACATTAATAGCGTTATTTAACCAATTTTATGCTACTACTAATTCATGGAAATGTCAAAATATCATGCAGACTCCTATGCAAGAAGCCCTAGGTAGAACCAGAAAATTTGGACCATAACTATTTTATAATGACATCCGCAAGAAAGATTATAATTTATAGTAGCAAATATTGTGTTTTATCTTTTAAATTGTTTTAAGGTGGAATTGAGGTGTACCATTGTCGAAATAACTAGACTCAATTTTTTTTCTTTGTTTTTTTTTTTTTTTTGCTTTAAAAATATTTAAAACTCTATATTTACATTCTTATTATCCCCTGTTTTGAAAAAATTTTGACGGTTATTATAAATTTTTTTTGTATGATTCACACAGCGATATAAAATAATTGAGAACTTATACTCAATAGCTTTTTGTCTGATTTACATATAATCAACCTTGTTTATGTATTATATAAAACTTACAGAAACGTCATCTTCAGACACAGTTAATATAATCTTAAAAGATGGTTTAGATAGCGCCGATTCCACGGAAGTACTGCAAGAAAAATTAATCCAGTCTGACAATTTAACTTCGGCCAATTTAGACATTATTAGTTCTGATCAACTAGAACGAATAGAATCTTCTGTACTTAGCAGTAAACAACGTCGTTCACGAACAAATTTTACGCTGGAACAGCTAAATGAACTGGAACGTCTTTTTGAGGAAACACACTACCCTGATGCCTTTATGAGAGAAGAATTAAGTCAGCGATTAGGGCTGAGTGAAGCCCGAGTGCAGGTAATTATGCACCAAAAAAAAAAAAAACATAAATTTTAGCTTCGTAGAAACAAATGTCCAGGATCGCCCCTTATGTAAGAGAACAAATTGAAATTCAATTGATATTCATTATACTTGTACTCATGACAAGCGCAGAATTAAGTTACCCCAAAATTTAGATTGTTGTCAAAGCGTGCTGCACGTTGTAATGAATTTGACTTTTCAACCACCAGCACTTCAGAAGATATGGGGTGCTAAGTGGTCTAGGTCACCCCTCACTTATCACAAACTAAGTAAGAAAATTGTTGTCTCACTAGGGGGTCGATTACATGTTAAATGCTCAATCAGGGCGGAGTGTAATGGAACACTATGTGGTAATATAAGCATACCATTTGTACTGAGATTTTCTTTATACAGAAAACTTGTGAAGCACAGATTTAGACGAAAGTGCAGTAGAGAATTTAAGACAATTTATAATATATTTGGTCATTGTGACTAGCTCAGCACCGATTTTCAGAAATTAACTTATTATTATATATTAATTGACCGAATTTAGTATAAATAAATAAAAAAATATATATTAATTGAATCTAATAATAAATATTATATTCGCTTGTTTAAACTTATGTTATAATGGAAATAGTATTAAAGTTGACAAACCGTCAGTTCTAAGGTCTAATGTTTTTATATGCTATGCATTCAATGTTGATTTTTTAAAAATTAATCTTAAAATTTTTACTTATATATATACAATGCAGGTATGGTTTCAAAATAGAAGAGCTAAATGTCGCAAACATGAAAATCAAATACATAAAGGTAAGTAAATATCTGTAGTATACCGCTCCCAAAAAGTAGAAAATGAGGGTTCCTCATATTCTTACAAAATTATAAAAAAGTTATTGACTGACCTACTGTGAGGAAGTAGGAAATAAATATCGTATTTTCATTTCTACTTATTATAATTTTTAAGCTTAGTTCTTACAGTGTGTTTTAAAGTTTATATATTAATGGGTTGGTACAAGCCGGGTGTGCGCTTTGACCCTTTTCCTCAATAAGGGTTAAAACCAATTTCCATTGTTACTTTTATTATGGCTTACAAATTTACAAACATTACAAACAGGCTTTAAATGAAATTGGAATTATTTTCATTACAATGGGAGGTTCATTAGTTAAGTAAATGTTCCTACCTAGCATCCCTAAAACTGTCGCAGTTGTTATGGTTGTGCTTATACTTTTTATCAAGCCTAAAGATTTATCAACTGCCTAGCCCAATATGTCATGGTTTCAGAGCTTATTTAAATACCTCTTACACACTTGTTTTTTCATTAAAAAGTTCCGTCTCATTTCTATTTACTTTTAGTGCCATTCATCAACACCCCGTCACAGCCGATGGCATTTTTATTTTCCTTTTTACGGCATGAATATTTAATTTGATTATCCTGGCAATGATTTGTTTCACTGGTGCAGGCACTGCGTTAAATTGAAGGTCGAAAGGGGATTTTTATTTTGCGAATAGAAATTGTAGCAGATGCGAGTTCTTAAATTGAGCATTAGTTTTGACAATAAACAACTTTATAAACTTCTACTTGTATTAGGGTAATCAGGGCAATCAAAAGTAAACGCGCAAATAAATTCGATGACTGTTAATAGAATTCCATATAAGCACACTATGTTTACGCTCAATAGCGACAATTTTGAAAAAGCAGAGTTGACTAGATAAGCAGCAAAGCTGACTAAATCTGTATAATATGTTTAAATTATATTTTGGAGAATGTCACAATGGGAGGTAATTGCTAAGCAATCGTCGTTGCATTACGACATTTAAATCATATAAACACACTTGTAAAAAAAATATTAAGTCTCAGCCTGAAGTATTAAATATAAACAAAGGCCTGAAGCTTGCGCAAGGAATTACAAAGTTGTTTTTCAAGATAACATTATTTTTTCATTGGTTATTTTATTTAAGAATTAAATTATTAAAGAAATATAATATAATGATTACTATTTTGATTTTATCCAGTGAGGTACAAACGTGATGCAAGACCGTTAGAGAAGCAATCAAATTAAGCTTTCGGAAAAAATACCCAATCAGAATATATAAGTTTGCATGTTTTATACATATGTACAATATGTGCATAACACGCGTACATGCCTGGATAACTTCATGTGCTTATATCAACTTTTAGACCTTTTATCGCCACCGAACAAATAATAATAAAAAAAAGAAAAAAGTTAAAAGCCCTGAATAGACTGAAGAAGACGTTTACCTGGCGTGGTCCCTTGAGTGTAATTTGCATTGGGTGGAGGATACAGCACTACATCCCTTGTGCTTATAAGAGCGATGTGACCTCTGGAGAAGAGGGTGTCTTCCAAGCAATAAATTAGAAAATAAATTCAATTACTTGTCACTGTATTTTTTCTGATTTACTAGAGTAGGATTTACCCATTGCCCAGCATATTACCAAGGGGGCTAGGGGAGCTAAATTCTGAACCACAATTCTTAAAAAACCTGATATAGAAATTGCTCAATTTTTATTAATCACATTAGTTGTTACGTTTATTTAAGTTTTATCCAAACGGGACCCCAATAACAAATAACTTTTCTTAAGCTGTTAGTTAAACACAATATAAGCTGCACATGTTCAATATTTTCACTTATTGATCCCAACGATTATTTTGAAAAGCAAAATTACATTTTTAAGTCTTTAAAATATGCGACACAATTACTATATTCATTGATTACTTTAATAAAAAATTGGCTGTGCTCAACGAGCGAATAAAGTGGTTTAACTTTTATAAAAGATCGAATTTTAAAGGTGTCTGAAATCAAAAACGACGAATTAATTATAGCAAGATATTTAACAATCAGGATTGAGTTTCTTCGAAGCAGTCGAAAGCATCAATACCTCGATATAATGGTTTAAAAACAAATGATGGTAGTGACGCTAAGTCTATGACATTGTCACATTGTCAGATGTTTCGGCAGATGTAGTTCTTTCATTTGTATGACTTAAATTTGATTTATTTATTTATTGTAGATTTATTGTAGATAAGAATTTTTCGTGTACATGCAAAGGAGAAACATAAGTTTTTTTAATTATAATCCCTTGATTGATTTAGAAATCCGGTTTACTGATGGTAATATTAAGATGTTAAAGCAACTGAAGTCGCCTACAGCACTTAATCCCGTCGCTTCATAAACTATAACTATAGCAATAGTAGCAAAAAATTAAAGATGAGAGCAGAGATTATGATATAGTATTACCTACTACAACACTAGCAGGTTTTATTTTCTTCTATTTTTATGAGCGATCTGTCTAAATTAGGCAATATCTTAAAATACATGACTTCAAGACTTTATTTTAAGTCTTCTTTTACTAATTTCATTATCTAGGAAACCAAACGCAAGATGATTGCTTTAATAGTGTAGTCTACTGATATATTTTTCTGGGATATTTTTCTCTAACTTTTTTCTTCTTCTATTTCTACAATCTACTACTACTGTAGTTTGGCTTATAGGCAGACTCATTTACTGCGGTACCAGGATATATTTCAAGGTTGGGTTCCTTTTCAGAATTACTTCTACAGCGACAATTCCTGTTACCTACTATTTCCTAAAGTTATTAAGGTAATTCGCTGTTGCGTCGTTCTCGATTTCCCAAAGTCTGGTTCTTGGATCTTTGGCAGCCTTGTTGAATTTTCTCTTGTCAAGTAGACTACGCGTTGATTGTTTTACTATTTAAAAGTTTTTTTTTCTGCTATCTAGGCTCTTAGCTCTAAAGGTAACAATATTTGTCTGCGGTTGTCTATATTGGCAGAGTAAACAATTGCCCTGCTACGTAGATTCCCCATTTCACCCCTGTTGTCAGCGAAATATTTTGGCCTGTTAGATCTTCGAGCCAGTTTTTAAATAATGTTATATTAGTTTTTGAATACTCTATATGGTGTTTCTTTATATCGTACTGTGATGCCAAAAGTCACAATAATCGAAGAGTGATCGGAGCTTAAGTGGTTGGTAAGGTTGGGCTTCGAGGACCCAGTATCTATTGCTTGAATTTTTCTGATGTTATTCGGAGAGGATTCATTTTTGTGTTTGGTTAAGCGTAGATTAGTTGTTACTTTCCGCCAAGCAAATTTACTGATTTCGCTGTCGCCGTCGCTATCGTCATCTAGTGACATGTTTTGCTGCTTCAAAAGCAGCTAAATTTGTAGCTACTAAGGTTCTAAAAATAGCACATCTCCTTCATCAGAAGTGGGATTATTGCAGCCTTAAGAGTATTGTGACGAGTTATAGCATACACCTGGAAATCGCGAAACAAAATTATAACAAAAATTGTTAAAGTCAGCACAGACCGCATCGACATCGACATGATGAATTTGTTTGCAGTATTGCCAGATAATATTTGCATGTATGAAACGAACATCACAACAGCAAATGTACAGCGTCAAACAAATACATTTGATTCTTCAATTCTTAACTGAGATTCTGCGAATGTTGGTTATATATAAAGCATCGCATTTGTGTTGCGTGGGCGTGTGAATACACCGGCACATAGTTTTTGTATTGCTTTTAAGAATTGTCTTTGCTTTCGGCTTTGTCGTCGGTGCCGTAGGCTAGCCCTTTGTCCTTTCCACTTTCTTCAGTAACACTAAAACGTGTAAAAATCGATGTGCCAAAGTAAGGACATGACAATGAGTATTTCATTGATGGTTTCTCAAAAAGGCGAATTTAAACAGCTGGTTTTTAAATTCACTTGCTTGATGAAAACAAAACTGCTTAAAGGCGATAGCGATCCTATGTTAGGAAAGTTTTAGTTGAAGATAAGGTTTAACAAATACATCGTCTGCGAGATGGAAAATACTTGTTTTGTTAAAGTTAGTTGATGAGTCGATTCTAAAAATGTTCGATCCTTAATATTTAATAAAGTTTTATACACATGTAATTGGCAATGACTATGGTGTAATGCTAATGTATAAAGTATATACAGTGGCTCACAGCTTATTTCAACCACCCCGTAAGAAAATTTTTAAAGCGCAATTACAGCTAAACTAATTGACTTATCGCAAATATTTTTAGTTTTTTAGTGTATTGTTTTAACTTAACATATATGAAATTATTTATTTTTTACATATTTTTTTTATATTTTTAAAAAATTAAAAACTACAACAACTGACGAAAACGACGCCACAGCTTATTTCAACCACTTTACAAAACGTGATAAAAAATTAATAGTTCTTTAACCAATAAATATTTTTTATATTTTGTATAACCCTTTTTATTTTTAAAAATCATTTTGAGCCTTTCTGCTTTAATTCAACAAGTTTTTGGGTTCATTTTAGGGTAATCTTAGCCAACTCTTCAACTTAAGCCATTTTTTTATCTTTTTTGTTTGAAAAAAAAAGTGTTTTTCGGATGTTTTTTTTTAATATGGCCTATAAATATTGATAACGTTCAATTTTGGTGATGCGTTGGTAGTTTCATTCCATTTGGACACTGCCATGTCCACCACGGCTTCACAATGGCGGGTGTGTATTTGAAGGTTTTATTGTAGTAGTATCAAGAAATGCCCTGTATGTCAGGATTTTCAACACATTTTCGCAACATTTTTTTTTGAAATGCCAAGGTATTGAGTCCTATCTAATGTTGTTTTAATGAATTCTATCTTTCCTACACGCCCAACCGACATACAGGCACATATCATGATGCTGCCGCCACCATGCCTTACAGTGGCTTTTAAGTTATAGAATAGCATCTCTGTATTTGGGTAATGTTTAATTTATTGTTTAATTTATGTTTAATATGGACTCAGCCACAAATAAACCATTTTTTCAGAAGTTTGCGTGCTTATCCAAGTGATCTTAGGCGAATTTTAGCCGATGCATCCGATTCTTTGGTCTTATGGATTGCTTATTCAATGCTATTGTGGCATTTAAATTATGCATCCGAAGCAAACGGCGAATAGTTTTTGGTTGACATGGCTTGCACAACTCTTTTTTACCCTCAGCCGTTTTTTGGACACCAAAATTTTTAGATTTCCCCGAATTTTACAGACAATATTGCGACTATCACATGAGCCAGAAACTTAGTTCCAAGCATTTCTTCTCTTTCTTTAAAAATATTAACTCAATTAAATCGGGAAATATTGCTCAGCACTGTAGAGTCATTAAGTTTGACCATTTCGTTAATTTTCCGGCGTAAATGGTCCAATTGACGTAATTTTATCATAATTTCGAGTATTTCTATTGTAATACTTGGACCCATCTCGAAAAACGAAGTTTTATGCATGATATACTATAAAAGTCTATCGGAAATGTGTTAAAATACGCTGCAAACTCATTAATTTTAGCATTGACAAAAAATTAACCATTAATTTCGTCGAACAACGAATGATTTAACAGCTGCAATGTAGGTGGTTGAAATAAGCTGGGGCGTCGTTTTCGTCAGTTGTTGTAGTTTTTAATTTTTTTTAAATATAAAAAAAATATGTAAAAAATAAATAATTTTATATATGTTAAGTTAAAACATAACACTAACAAACTACGTTTAAATTTTTGCGATAAGTCAATTAGTTTAAATGTAGTTGCGTTTTAAAATTTTTCTCACGGGGTGGTTGACATAAGCTGTGAGCCATTGTAGATGGGAAGCGTAGGGTATTCGCATATTAAATGCGTTATTGCACCACGGTAGCTAGGTCGAAGTACCATACACTGATAATTGGCTTTCGTTTAATTTTTCGATTTTGACGAAGAATACCACAAGGGGAGTCAAATGGACCATGTTGATTGTTTTTCCCTTCTTCCTGTATATTCAGTGGTACCAGCTGATATATATAAAGCTGCAGAAGTAAGTATTGATATAACAATAATACCAAAACAACAACGTGATCAAAGTATGACAGAAAAATGAAATGGCGATGCAAAGTAATATTGTAATTACTTATGAGATAAGAAATGGACTTTTGCATCGTAAAATACAATAAAATGGTATGACCCAATGTTTTCCTGTAATTCCTGGAGAACTTAGATAGGCAGTTATTAAGCAAGAAAGATGCTAGATGAAGATTACACCTGGAATCTGGATACTCTCAATTATGTTAAGTCGGTTTATAGCAGATTAAGAACTTGTCATGCCAATGGTCACGTAGAGTACGTTACGAGTACCTTCCAATTTGCAGTCGACACAAGTGAGATTTCTTGACAAGATGCAACATAACCATGCCAGCACGATTATAAAAGTACTATAAGCAAAAACATGCACGCTTGTCGTACATTTTTACACCAGTGAGAACAGTCTATACTTGCTTAGCCCCCATTAGAATGTCAATATTAGACGCAGTATTGAGTTTTGTATCCGCAAGTTAAATATTGCCATGGCCACAATGAATCGGTGTTTTTTGTTATAATATCGATGTAATCAGATTGAGATGAAACTTATATACATAATTAGTGTTATAATAGCATAAAAAACATATGAAAAGGTATTAACGAAACTAGAACCAATCACTTTTAACCTGTATGATAGAATTTCTTGTTGAAGTGGCGAGTACAGTGTGGGCCCTAAGACGCTGCCTTGCGGTACACCAGCATTAAAGGGTATTGCTGATTTTACTCCATCAACTGCAACGCAGAAAGATCTATCCAGTAGGAAGCTTCTATTTATCACGAAGAGTTGCGGAGTGAGTAACGCCTTTAGTTGGTAGAGTAGCCCAAGGTGCCAGACTCGATCAAAAGCTTGCTGAACCTCTACAAAAACAGCAGTAGCATGCTCCTTGCTCTCCTTGGACTAAAGTATGAAGCTGACTACCCTATGAAGTTGTTCTGGTGTGCCATGACTCTTCCTAAAGCCAAATTGCCACTTTGCTATTTTTTGCTTCATACTGTCTAGTTAAAGAATGCGGTCTAGACATACATCTTTCCCGGCACTGGAAAGACTAATTGGCCTGTAGGAGTCAACTTCTGTTAACTTGTCAGGATTCAGAATCATAGTCATCAGGGCCGATTTCCAGACCTTTGGGAAATATGCCAACGTTAGACTACTATTAAAGAATAGCACAAGAAACAGTAAGGCCCATACTGGTAGAATCTTGAGAGTCCTGCTATCCATCTTCTTCTGGTGACTTTTTGACCTTTAGCTTTAGGATGAATTGGCACACTTCTTGCACCGTTGCTGGTTTCGAAGCCAGGGAAAGTTGAAAGGGCGTTTCTAGGGAGCTTTGCACGATCATTCTTGTGTTGTCCGTTGTAAGATTAAATGGCATGAACCTGCTCTCCAAGCTGTCAGCAAAGATGCCTGCTTTTTCCTGACTGGCATAGTAACATCCTCCTACGAAGTTCTTAATGGAAGTTTTTGGCAGCGTCTGCTTTTTAAATCGGCGCGTTAGTTGCCACACGGAGTAGTTGGACGACTTGTCAGGACCAGCACTGGCATGAATGCTGTTGATTTGGAACTCTTTCAATCTCACCAGAGCTTTTCGGAGACGGTTAGCCAATCTTTTTTAGATTTGCAGTACTCAAGTGTCCCCTATCCTGGTATATTCCTGTCTTACTCTCCTTTTAAGATTAAGCATTGCTTTAAGTGTTGGTGGAAGCTTCGTCGAAGGTGGTCTGGTGACAAGCTCGGTTTTTGGAGCAGCAACCATGGCAGCTTGTTGTGTTTTCTTCATAAAGACGCCAATGGGGTCGTCATCTTCCGGACTTTTAATATGGGTTTTTAAACTAATAGAATCGGACAAAGTCTCTCTAATAACGTGCTGGGCGTATCCAGCTAGTAAAAGGCGTTGCCTTATGGGTTTAAAGTGGATGTTGCAGTGAGAGTTGCCACATTTGGCAAGTGGTCAGAAGACAGTTCATACAGTGCTTCAGCTGTGAGCCAATTGTGATTAATACCATTTATAATAAAAAAAACATGAATTTTTTTTTTTTTTTTTGTTCAAAGCAATGAATGCGTGTATTTAAAATCTACCCATAGGAGTAATGGTTAAGTTTACATCATAGACATTTACGGAAGTATATTTCATATATGAAAAAAAAAAAAAAAACATGAATGAGTTGGAAGTTGTAGGAATAAAAAGTCGGATCGCCGGTGGCAAGAATTTGGCAAGTGGTACTCGTTATGGCTTCCTGCAGATGTTTGCCTCTTGAGCAAGCCCTTATATTACCCCACCATGGGTGTTTAGCATAGAAGTCAGCACAAGCTAGCCAAAGTCCGATGCTGTCAATGAATATTGAATTGGAAGACAATTAGAGGCAATTGTTAGGATTCCACTGTTAGTATGTACACTAACTCTTGCTAGTTGAGTTTTGTCAATTGAGGTTGACTCTCTTTGGCTGTGCTTGATGCTGGATCTTATAAATACAGCGGATCCTTCTTTGCGGGTACCACTAGGGTGATTGGCGAAATATACTTCGTACCTCGGCTTCTGACCGAGAAATCTTCTGCTTTATTGGCAAATTATTTGCAGTGTTTTGCCTTGTAATATTTGCATACGACAAGTCGTTCTTTACAGCCGCATTCGGGATAAACGAAGCTTTATTCCTCGGGGGTGGTTTTTAAATACTCACATGCATAGTCGCACGTCCTTCCTTTGGCAGTCTTGTAACTGGCTTTAGTTTTTTAGCTAGCTCGATCCTTACTTTGCTGCCCTTATAACTAGTGCGTGAAGTGATCTTCTGAGCAATTACCACACACAGGTTTCTTTCGGCAGTAATTTTAGGTATGTCCAAAATCTTGGCCCCTAAGGCACTGCACTAAATCTTGGCTTCGTTTTGCTTTTTCTATGATGACTCTGAGAGAGCCGATAAGCGTTTTTTTTAAAGCTTCCACAACGTTGGAGCCTTGATTAACATTGACATAAAACAAGTTTTGTCCGATTAATGCATTGTTAACCTGCTCACTGTCGTTTTCGTTAATTACTATGTTGCGCCAATCATGTTTTCTAGGGGAGTAAATATTAAGTACCTGAAAACGTTAAGGTAAATGTCCTTTATTATTATTTTATATGGTTTGTCTTTTCTTAGCTGATGATGCCAAAACTAGCACTTCCTTTCCGTTGGTAGTCGGACGACTGACCAAAGAGCTTCAGCGGTATTTACATAGATGCGGGAGAAGTTTTAGTCTAATCTCTGGCTTTTAGAGATGGAAAAATTTAAGGCAGTTTTGGTGCAGCGCCTTTCTGCTGCAAAGAACTTGTTTCTTTTGTAGGTTCTTTCTCCTGTATATCCAAAAGCTTAACAATATCAGCTGTAGAGTTTGAGGCGGCTTCAATAATACGATGATCATATGGGAAATTCTATAAATTCTATAAATAGTTTTAGAAGCCTTTTCTGTATTATTCGGCCTTTTGCAAATAGAAAAAGTAACAGATGTCTAAAAAGCACACCTTTTAGAAGTCACTTTCTTGGTTGACATAAAAACACAGCCAATTGACGCTGTTGGCGAATACGTGGATTGGATCGTTGCGGTAGATTCCGTAATTGTCATTACGCTTGTTGTTACAGGAAAGTTGCTGCAGAATATTGCAGTGCTCAATCCTTCAATTAAGGACGCGCTTAGTTAGGCCGAAGATGGTCCTTAAATATTTTTCACCCTCTCCAAGTCTAGCACCCTAGGCTGCGAGTTTAAAAACAGCTTTTTATCCATACTCATCGAATATCGATGGCGTCGACTATCGATAGTTATCCACCTCTACTGTCGTCGATTGCAACTTACCCAAAGAATCGAGCTTCTGTTTGCAGACACAAAAGTAGTTTTTAGTGCTTCACTGAGTTTGGTAGCACTCAGCTTTTAAAAATGCTGCGCCTGTAAATACCGGAGCCCTTAGTTGTAAATGTAATTTCACAATTGGCACAATTTGCTTATTTTAGACTTTGACAATAATATTTCACTTAGCAGCTGCTTATTAGAGCCACAGGCACAATGTGGTCTTAGTTTAAGTTCTCGGAAAGTTTTTTATTTGTTTCTTTTTTTTCCGTCTTGTTGTTCACGTAGACATCCGACATGAACAAAGGTTGGCATGCGAATGCTAGAAACATTAAAAAAATTTTTAAACAGTCTAGAAGTTAGTGCAAAATTTTATAAATTCAATAAGAACAAGAATTTATTTCTTAAGATACCTTATAAATAATGAAAATAATGTGTATGTACTATATAAACATTTGAGATGATTTTTAAAATACAGTTTGTCAAACAATTGTTTTGACAAGGAAAAAAAATGTGCGAATTTGCAAACAGCAGCCGTTTTTCAACATTTTGATCAGACAACAACGGCGTTTTCCTTGCCACTCGCGATGCAAATTGATTTTTAATCAGTGTTTTTCGTACATTTTCGTGGCTCACTTCAAGATTAAACTCTTCCTTTAGCCAGGAAGCTAGTGCTCTTGAGGAGATCCGAGGATTTTCATCCACTTTTCTAAGCAATGACCTTTCTATTCTCTCCGAAATAGTTGAAGGTCGGCCGTTCGATGACTGTAAAGTCAATCTGTCTTCATTTTTTGCCCGGTTCAAAATGTTGTGGACAGTTTGCCTTGATTTTCCAAACATGTCACATAACTCCTTAACGGATTTACCCAATGTGTGATGATAATATATCAACTGGATAATATTATCGGGCGTTCTCTGT